>JAVIAB010000159.1:11349849-11364752 GCA_032433765.1 Megaustenia siamemsis
ATATTTCTCACTGCCGACTATATTAGACGCCTGCCTGCAGAGGGGGACCACCCAAAGGTTGTGACGTTTTCAGCATTGCGAGCAGGGGCGGTTATGGGTAAATTAACGTCAGCCGCCTATAGTTAACATGGCTGGTGACGTCACAAGCTTGGGGTGCTTTCGGAACATCCGCTCAGCTTTTCGGCTTTCAGTATACGGGGCAATGGCTAATTTCATAGCAAAAAATAACTATTTTTAGAATTGTCATATCATTCTTTGTATCGTGGAGACAGTTATCTTGTCATGGACAATATTGTAGGGCTGCCGCGGGAGTGATAAGGAGGATGATGAACCAAAGGTTGTGTCGTTGGACGGTGTAGATGTAGAAGGAGAAGGCCTTTATAGCTAGTCTAATGGACGGCTCGGATAGCGTTGGACGCCTGCACAAACGTTAGAGCAAGTATATACCAGAGAGGCACTGCCCCTGGTGGCAAACACTCTAGATCCGCCTTTGTTATTACCAAAATAGGTGGGGTTGGGGGGGGGGGAATGTAAACATTAACCAGTGAAAGTAACATCTGAAGGGAGACAATGTCTGTTCCACGCGAGCTATCTTATCTGCTTCTGTCCTGTTTCGCTTCACGACATCTGGAACCATTGTTCCCGAACTGACTGCAGTGCTAGAGTTATAGCCCTTGTCTGACCGCTTTAAGAGACATAGATACAGTCACGTGTTTCCGGTCTTATCTTTTGTGTTCTTGATTGTGGCCATGGCTGGTCCTGTGTGTTCCTCTCCCACTGATACTCTTCCAATAAAATATAGGGACCAGCAAAATGATCTTAAATATATGTATCTTGTAGGAATAGCAAAATGATCTTAAATATGTGTATCTTGTAGGAATAGCAGGATGATCTTAAATATATGTATCTTGTGGGACCAGCAAAATGATCTTAAATATATGTATCTTGTAGGAATAGCAAAATGATCTTAAATATATGTATCTTGTGGGACCAGTAAAATGAACTTAAATATGTGTATCTTGTGGGACCAGAAAATGAGCTTAAATATATGTATCTTGTGGGACCAGAAAATGAGCTTAAATATATATATCTTGTGGGACAAGCAAAATGAGCTTAGATACATGTATCTTTTTGGTCCAGAAAATGAGCGTAGATACATGTATCTTGTGGGACCAGCAAAATGAGCCTAGATTCATGTATCTTGTGGAACCAGCAAAATGAGCTTAAATATATGTATGTTGTGGGATCGAAAATGAGCTTAGATACATGTATATTGGGGACCAGAAAAGGAGCTTAAATACATGTATCTTGAGGGATCAGCAAAATGAGCCTAGATACATGTATCATGAGGATCAGCAAAATGAGCTTAGATACATGTATCTTGTGGGACCAGCAAATGAGCTTAGATACATGTATCTTGTGGGACCAGCAAAATGAGCTTAAATATATGTATCTTGTGGGACCACTATAATGAGCTAGATACATGTATCTTGTGGACCAGAAAATGAGCTTAAATACATGTATCTTGAGGGACCAGCAAAATGAGCCTAGATACATGTATCATGTGGGAACAGAAAATGAGCTTAGATACATATATCTTGTGGGACCAGCAAAATGAGCTTATATACATGTATCTTGTGGACCAGAATATGAGCTTAAATACATGTATCTCGATGGACCAGCAAAATGAACTTAGATACATTATCTTGTGGGACCAACACAGTGAGCTTAGATACATGTATCTTGTGGGACCAGCATAGTGAGCTTAGATACATGTATCTTGTGGAACCAGTATAGTGAGGTTAGATACATTTATCTTGTGAGACCGGCATAGTGAGCTTAGATACATGTATCTTATTGGATCAGAACAGTGAGCGAAGATACATGTATCTTGTGGAACCAATATAGTGAGCTTTGATACATGTATATTTTGGGACCAACACAGTGAGCTTAGATACATGTATCTTGTGGGACCAACACAGTGAGCTTAGATACATGTATCTTGTGGAACCAGCAAAATGAGCTTAGATACATGTATCTTGTGGGACCAGCAAAATGAGCTTAAATATAAGTATCTTGTGGGACCAGGCGATGAGCTTAGGTACATGTATCTTGTGGGACCAGAAAATGAGCTTAGATACATGTATCTTGTGGGACAAGCAAAATGAGTTTGGAAACATGTATCTTGTGGGACCAGAAAATGAGCTTAAATACTGTATCTTGAGGGACCAGCAACATGAGCCTACTTACATGTATCAAGAGGGACCCGGAAAATGACTTAGATACATGTATCTGTGGGACCAGCATAGTGAGCTTAGATACATGTATCTTGTGGAACCAGTATAGTGAGCTTAGATAAATGTATCTTGTGTTACCAACATAGTGAGCTTAGATACATGTATCTTGTGGGACCAACATAGTGAGCTTAGATACATGTATCTTGTGGGACCAACATAGTGAGCTTAGATACATGCATCTTGTGGGACCAACATAGTGATCTTATAAACATGTATCTTGTGGGACCAGCAAAATGAGCTTAGATACATGTATCTTGTGAGACAAGAAAATGAGCTTAAATACATGTATCTGGAGGGACTAGCAAAATGAGCCTAGATACATGCATCAAGAGGGATTAGGAAAATGAACTTAGATACATGTATCTTGTGGGACCAACACAGTGAGCTTAGATACATGTATCTTATGGGACCAGAACAGTGAGAAAAAATACATATATCTTGTGGAACCAATATAGTGAGCTTAGATGCATGTATTTTATGGACCAGAACAGTGAGCGAAGATACATGTATCTTGTGGCACCAACACAGTGAATTTAGATACATATATCTTGTGGGACCAACATAGTGAGCTTAGATACATTTATCTTGTTGGACCAACACAGTGAGCTTAGATACATATATCTTGTGGTACCAACATAGTGAGCTTAGATACATGCATCTTGTGGAACCAATATAGCGAGCTTAGATACATATATCTTATGGGACCAGAACAGTGAGCTAAGATACATGTATCTTGTGGAACCAATATAGTGAGCTTAGATGCATGTATTTTATGGACCAGAACAGTGAGCGAAGATACATGTATCTTGTGGCACCAACACAGTGAATTTAGATACATGTATCTTGTGGGACCAACATAGTGAGCTTAGATACATTTATCTTGTTGGACCAACATAGTGAGCTTAGATACATTTATCTTGTTGGACAAACACAGTGAGATTAGATACATATATCTTCTGGTACCAACATAGTGAGCTTAGATACATATATCTTGTGGTACCAAACACAGTGAGCTTAGATACATGTATCTTATGGGACCAGAACAGTGAGCTAAGATACATGTATCTTGTGGAACCAATATAGTGAGCTTAGATGCATGTATTTTATGGACCAGAACAGTGAGCTAAGATACATGTATCTTGTGGAACCAATATAGTGAGCTTAGGTACATGTATCTTTTGAGACCAACACAGCGAACTTAGATACATGTATCTTATGGGACCAAAATAGTGAGCTTAGATACATGTATCTTATGTGACCAGAACATTGAGCTTAAATACATGTATCTTGTGGAACCAATATAGTGAGCTTAGATACATGTATCTTGTGAGCAAATAGCTAAAAGTATTTGGAATCATTTCAGTGTCTGATAGTTACTGTTGACTGTCATGAGAATGAGTCACTCGTACATGCCGAACACATTCAGTTTGACTTTGCTTTAAAATAAATCATAAACAAAAACACGACCCGACAGAAAGCCATAAAATATAACAAATAGTTATGAATATGAAGGAACAGCGCCTTGCCACGGACCGATGCTCAAGTACAGAATGTGTTCACCAATTAACAACAAACATAACTCATGATCTAAACTCTAACCTTCTCAATCTAATTAACTTCGGCTCTCACATATTCTACTACAACAGCTAAGGAAATACATTTCACTTACATGCATAGTATATGCAATTCATGACACATTCGTGAAATCAAGGTTATTACACTTGAGCGTGCAGCTTTCAGCGAACAGAAATCCGGAATGTAAGCTGTTTTTAGCTGTGGTAGTAATTTTAGTTGTGATCGTAATTTTAGCTGTGGTAATAATTTTAGTTGTGATCGTAATTTTAGCTGTGGTAATAATTTTAGTTGTGATCGTAATTTTAGCTGTGGTAGTAATTTTAGCTGTGGTAGTAATTTTAGTTATGGTAATAATTTTAGTTGCAATCGTAACTTTAGTTGTGGTAGTAATTTTAGTTGTGGTAGTAATTTTAGTTGTAATCGTAACTTTAGTTATGGTAGTAATTTTAGTTGTCGTAATAATTTTACTGACTGGCTAAAGCAGCAATGTCTTTCAGAAGCCTTGAAAAGTTGTGGAAATCAAAACTCATTAGCACAAACACAAAACTTAGGCTATTCAAATCAAATGTACTATCAACCCTTACGTATGCGTGTGAAAGCTGGAAAACAACAAGAGATATAGAAACAAAGTTGAACGCATTCGAAAATAAATGTCTAGGAAAATACTTGAATAGAATGGAACGAATTCAAAACAAACGAGGAAATTAGAGAAATCGCCAATCAACCACTAATATCTTCAGTAATAAAGAAAAGACGATGGTCATACGTTGGACATGTGATGAGAAGAGATAATAATCGAATAGCAAAGCAAGCCCTCATATGGGAAACAACAGGTAAAGAAAAAGAGGAAGACCCAGGGAGACACTGAGAAGAACATTGATGAGAGAGGCAAGAGCAGCAGGAATCGGCTCCTCAATGAGATAGAACTGCTTGCACAGAACAGAGACAGATGGAGAGATTTGATAAAATATCTTTAAAAAGAAAACTGCTAGAACAAAAATTCATATAGAGAAGGTGTATCTTGGTCTACGCCCTATGGGCCGGTTTACGGCTCGAAAGGTCAATAGATAGATAGAATAATTTTAGTTGTGATCGTAATTTTAGCTGTGGTAATAATTTTAGTTGTGATCGTAATTTTAGCTGTGGTAATAATTTTAGTTGTGATCGTAATTTTAGCTGTGGTAATAATTTTAGTTGTGATCGTAATTTTAGCTGTGGTAATAATTTTAGTTGTGATCGTAATTTTAGCTGTGGTAATAATTTTAGTTGTGATCGTAATTTTAGCTGTGGTAGTAATTTTAGCTGTGGTAGTAATTTTAGTTATGGTAATAATTTTAGTTGCAATCGTAACTTTAGTTGTGGTAGTAATTTTAGTTGTGGTAGTAATTTTAGTTGTAATCGTAACTTTAGTTATGGTAGTAATTTTAGTTGTCGTAATAATTTTAGTTGTAATCGTAACTTAGTTGTGGTTGTAATTTTAGTTGTGGTATTAATTTTAGTTATGATCGTAATTTTAGTTGTGATCTTAATTTAGTTGTGATCGTAATTTTAGCTGTGTAATAATTTTAGTTATGATCGTAATTTTAGCTGTGGTAATAATTTTAGTTGTGATCGTAATTTTAGCTATGGTAGTAATTTTAGTTGTGGTGTCAAAGATGGTGACGATTAGCAAAAGGAAGCCATAAATACGAGCAACCCACACCACACACATCCAAACCGTCTGGTCTACCGACGTTCAGACAACCGTGTTCGATTCCAATGGGAACAGCGTGAACTGTACTCGTGTTTGGTTAAAAAATACTCCCACGGTCGACCCAGCCGTTGGCAGAAATGGGTACCAGGGTATTACCCTGGGAAGGTGAGGAATGTTGCCTCGCATCTGAGTTTCGATGCTGAGGCGACACTATACAGAAACCTCCGAACATTTCTGGATAGGCGGCAGAGCACATATGGGTATATACTCGCGTGCTAAGACGCCGGTTCAAGTCTCGTATTGACCTTGACTTGACCTTTACATCCAAACACACACACCATGAAAGGAAACAACAACTTAACAAGTTCTGTGTAGACCTGCATCACAAAATACAATAAATTATATATATGTGCATGCATGTGTGTGTGTGTTGTGTATCTGTTCTGTGTGTATTTAGTTTGCTGTGGTTTTCTGTGGTCCTATGTGTTTGTTTTGTGTGTGATGTGGGTGGTTTGTGTGTTCAGTGCATTGTGTATGTTGTGTGTTGTGTCATGTGTGCGCCGCATGCATTGTGTGCTTTCTGTGTCTGGTGTTGTGATTGTGGCATGCGTTGTGTGCATTCTGTGTCTGTGTGTTGTGATTGTGGCATGCGTTGTGTGCATTCTGTGTCTGTGTGTTGTGATTGTGGCATGCGTTGTGTGCATTCTGTGTCTGTGTGTTGTGATTGTGGCATGCGTTGTGTGCATTCTGTGTCTGTGTGTTGTGATTGTGGCATGCGTTGTGTGCATTCTGTGTCTGTGTGTTGTGATTGTGGCATGCGTTGTGTGCATTCTGTGTCTGTGTGTTGTGATTGTGGCATGCGTTGTGTGCATTCTGTGTCTGTGTGTTGTGATTGTGGCATGCGTTGTGTGCATTCTGTGTCTGTGTGTTGTGATTGTGACATGCGTTGGTGTGCATTCTGTGTGCATTGTGCGTACAATCTACCACACACCGGACATGTGCCACTCTATATATCTTCCTTGTACAGTCCATGACACTCCTAATAAACTCTCTTGTGAACCTCCATGCCAGACTTTGCCTATTTCAAATCTCAGTTTTCTCTCCTCACTTCTATTATTATTGTCAATGCTATTTTCGGTTCTTGTGTCTTCTGTCACAGTTAAATCTGTTTCATGCACACATCACCCCCATCCACCCCACCAGCTGTCAACGATAATTTCTGTGTTTTCCCCCACAGTCTTCATTGCCTCCTTTAGTGTCAATGAAATTACCATATATTTACGACCAAATGTTATTTTCCCTTGACTAATTTTTTTGTCTGTTCAGTAATTGTTCATGACCCTCTAGCGTATGACAAGACAAGATCCATATATCAGTTATGAACTCTGTATTTGCATTGCACTGTTCCAGAAAATACTTTGCATTTAATGGAATGCTGCCTCTATCTCTCGTCTTCTCATGTTTTTTCGTTTGAGTTATGTCTTTAAGATGAATTATTGCGCCATGGTCACCGAAATTATTACGCCATGGTCATCGAAATTATTGTGCTATGGTCATCGAAATTATTGCGCCATGGTCACCGACATTGTTGGCTCTCTCTGCACTTTTCATCATTCCGTCCATCTAGACCAGGGGTGCGTAATATTATATTTTCTGATACCATGAGGGCCATTATATAGATTACCTACTTACATTCAAATGCGAATATAATGTACAAATCTAACTAGTGATGGAGAGTAGAAGACAGAAGACAGTGTGCAATGAAAGAGAGAGGGGGGAGACATAAAAAAGGGATGAGGGATTCAACAATAAATTATAAATGGTACATTTACCAGTTAGGGTTTGTAACTGAATGTTCTATTTGTTATTTATTTATTCTTTTGAGCTCAGGGAATGGAGTGTATGTTTCAAGTCAAACATAAGGATCGGTTAAATAGCTTAGTGGGCCACTACTGACCCGCGGGCCATATGTTGCCCGCCACTGAATCTAGGTCCTCTTTCAACACAACATTACTTGTGTTTTCTTGCCGTTGGAACTAGGCTCATTATTCTGTTTCTTTTATTACTTCTACAATCGGTTCTAGAATAATTGTTATCAGCACATCTCTGTGTGGGTGCAGCGTCCACATACTAACATCTGTGGTCATCAATTATTGGTCCCATCGTCCGATGCATTCTGGGTTCCTTCCTGAAGAATTGCTTTCTTAACTGTTCACCTTCCAGAGTCGCTAAATAGTCGTAGACGCGTTGTGTTGTGCTTGACGTAGACGCGCTGTGTTGTGCTTGACGTAGACGCGCTGTGTTGTGCTTGACGTAGACGCGCTGTTTTGCTTGACGTAGACGCGCTGTGTTGTGCTTTACAAGAAGCTGCGACATTTACCTATTTTGTCCCAAAACATCTGAATTTAGACAAAAATGTCTGATCCCGAGTTTACCTTTCCTATTTGATGTCTCTCTTCCATTGCAAGACTGATTTCTTGGCTTTCAAAAAGTGTTGCTAGAAAGTGAAATGTGATTTGTTAGCTCTGACTCACTCATTTGACGTCATCGGGGTCAAGACATGCTGATCTTGATCGCTTGCTTGAAAAGAACGGGAAGATCTTTATAAAACATTGATCTCTTTGTCTTTTGCTATCCTACAATGGCACTCTTTACATAGAATAGAATAGAATAGAATAGAATAGAATAGAATAGAATTAGAATAGAAATAGAATAGAACAGACGTCAGTAAGAAATGTTAGTCGCTGGCCTCAACTATTACACTGTGTGGCGTCACTGACTCAATTCAGATGGAGAGAGACTGAAACTAAGAATGGCAAAATGTTACATCTTCTCAATATTCCTGTATGGTGCAGAAAACATGGACATTAGACAAGAAAACAGAACAGAAATTGAAGCCTTTGAAATGTGGATTTATAGAAGAATAGGTTAGAATTGGATGGAAACAAAAGATACACGATAAAGTTTTAAAACAACAGAAAATAAAAGAGAACTACTAAATACAATTAAGACAAGACAAATTAAATTTTTGGGCATGTTAAAGACACAACAGCCTCCTAAAAGTAATATTGGAAGGAAAAATACAAGGTAAAAGAGGCAGAGGCAAACCAAGACTAACATGGACGAGTAACATCAAAGAGGGTCAAGTAATCTATGACAGCCTGCACCATCAAAGCAAGAAAAAGAGTAGAATGGCGATCCATGGTAGCCAACCTTCGTTGCGTGGAAGGCACACGATGATGATGAATGCGTTAGAGACTGTACAAACATCTGATTAGCAACAGCCAACTATAGATTTACTAAGGCTCGCAGCAGAAAATAAAAACGGAAATCCCACCAACTAGCGTGATGTGTTTATATATTGGAGATATAGACGGCTAACTCACCCTACCAACAATCGCCCGTGCTTGCAAAGCTGGAAACGTCATCCTAGTTGGTCGTTATTTAGGAATTCCCTTTCAGCCCGCAGTCCTAAGTAAATGCTCGCAAAGCTGAGAACGTCACGCTATTTGGTCGTTTTCCAGGAATCCTCTCAGCCCACAGGCCTAAATAAATGTATAGTTGCTGTGCACTAGCCAAACATCGAGTTTGAGTGCCCAAACTCTGTGACCAGTAGACCGAGTCATGAGACGCAATTATTAAATCCATTTGGGTTTCAAGCCAAATATAGCTCCCTTCTTTTAGGGTGGGTGGGGGCGGAGAACACAAACTAAGTCATTATAACATTACTGTGGTCTGTCGGTTGGAGGGGGAAGGGGACACATAGGTGGGGGGGGACATATAGGCATGAGGGACACATAGGGGTGGGACACAAAGGTGGTGGGGACACATTGGTGGTGGGGACACATAGGTGGTGGGGCACATAGGTGGTGGGGACACATAGGTGGTGGGGACACATAGGTGGTGGGGACACATAGGTGGTGGGGCACATAGGACGGGGGCAATTATACAGCACAGAAATAACACGTTGTTGGAAATAACACGCTGTGGGAAATAACACGTTGTTGGAAATAACACGCTGTTGAAATAACACGCTGTTGGAAATAACACTTTCCTTGAAATAACACGCTATTGGAAATAACACGTTGTTGGAAATAACACGCTGTGGGAAAAAACACGTTGTTGGAAATAACACTTTCCTTGAAATAACACACTTTTGGAAATAACACGAAGTGGGAATAACACGTTGTTGGACTAAACACTTTCCTTGAAATAACACGCTATTGGAAATAACACGTTGTTGAGAATAACACGATGTGGGAAATAACACGTTGTTGGAAACAGCACTTTCCTTGAAATAACACGTTATTGGAAATAACACGTTGTTGGAATTAACACGTTGTTGGAAATAACACTTTCCTTGAAATAACACGCTATTGAAAAAAACGTTGTTGGAAATAACACTTTCCTTGAAATAACACGCTATTGGAAATAACACACGGTGGGAAATAACGCGTTTGTTGGAAATAACACGCGGTGAGAAATAACACTTTCCTTGAAATAACACGCTAATGGAAATAACACGCGGTGGGAAATAACACGCTATTGGAAATAACACACGGTGGGAAATAACACGTTGTTGGAAATAACACGCGGTGGGAAATAACACGTTGTTGGAAATAACACGTTGTTGGAATAACACTTTCCTTGAAATAACACGCTATTGGAAATAACACGTTGTTGGAAATAACACTTTCCTTGAAATAACACGCTATTGGAAATAACACGTTGTTGGAAATAACACTTTCCTTGAAATAACACGCTGTTGGAAATAACACACGGTGGGAAATACCGCGTTGTTGGAAATATCACGCGGTGGGAAATAACAAGTTGTTGGAAATAACACTTTCCATGAAATAACAGGCTATTGGAAATAACACTTTGTTGAAATAACACGCTGTGGGAAATAACACGTTGTCGGAATAACACACTGTGGGAAATAACACGTTGCTGGAAATAATACGCTGTGGGAAATAACACGTTGTTGGAAATAACACGTTGTTGGAAATAACACGTTGTTGGAAATAACCTATTGTAAGATAATTATTTGGTGATACATTGTTGTATGATAGTTGGGGATAGATTGTTGTATGATAGTTGGTGATAGATTGTTGTATGATAGTTGGTGATAGATTGTTGTATGATAGTTGGTGAAAGATTGTTGTATAATGGTCGGTGATAGATTGTTGTATGATAGTTGGTGATAGATTGTTGTATGATAGTTAATGATAGATTGTTGTATGATAGATTGTGATAGATTGTGGTATGATAGTTGGTGATACATTGTTGTATGATAGTCGGTGATAGATTGTTGTATGATAGTTGGTGATAGATTATTGTATGATAGTTGGTGATAGATTATTGTGTGATAGTTGGTGATAGATTATTGTATAATGGTCGGTGATAGATTGTTGTATAATAGTTGGTGATACATTGTTGTATGATGGTTGGTGTTAGATTGTTGTATGATAGTTGGTGATAGATTGTTGTATAATAGTCGGTGATACATTGTTGTATGATATTTGGCGATAGATTATTGTATGATAGTTGGTGATAGATTGTTAGATAATTGTCGGTGATTGATTGTTATCTGATAGTCAATGATGCAATAAACACTGTCAATAATTCATTACCAGATTGCACCCATGACGCTGCCTGATATATATGTTTGTGGTCTCGTCCACAGTCTCCTTTATGGATGTGGATACAAACCTAGACGGTATGTCATTTTTTTCTGAAGTGATAACTTCTCACGATCAATTCCTTAGAGAGAGAGGGAGAGAGATCTGGGGTACGGCCTCAGTTACATAGATTGAGGACTCCTACCAATGTATTAGTATATCTCGTCACTTGGAGTCTAAGCAACCGTCTTTAGGTGTGTGTGACACAACAACCATCATTAAGTGTGTGTGACACAACAACCATCATTAAGTGTGTGTGACACAATAACCATCATTAGGTGTGTGTGACACAACAACCATCATTAGGTGTGTGTGACACAATAACCATCATTAGGTGTGTGTGACACAATAACCATCATTAGGTGTGTGTGACACAACAACCATCATTAGGTGTGTGTGACACAATAACCATCATTAAGTGTGTGTGACACAACAACCATCATTAGGTGTGTGTGACACAATAACCATCATTAAGTGTGTGTGACACAATAACCATCATTAGGTGTGTGTGTGACACAATAACCATCATTAGGTGTGTGACACAAGACCATCATTAAGTGTGTGTGACACAATAACCATCATTAAGTGTGTGTGACACAACAATCATCATTAGGTGTGTGTGACACAACAACCATCATTAGGTGTGTGCGACACAACAACCATCATTAAGTGTGTGTGACACAACACCATCATTAGGTGTGTGTGACACAACAACCATCATTAAGTGTGTGTGACACAACAACCATCATTAAGTGTGTGTGACACAACAACCATCATTAAGTTTGTGTGACACAACAACCATCATTAGGTGTGTGTGACACAACAACCATCATTAGGTGTGTGTGACACAACAACCATCATTAAGTGTGTGTGACACAACAACCATCATTAGGTGTGTGTGACACAACAACCATCATTAAGTGTGTGAGACAACAACCATCATTAAGTGTGTGTGACACAACAACCATCATTAAGTGTGTGTGACCAACAACCATCATTAAGTGTGTGTGACACAACAACCATCATTAAGTGTGTGTGACACAATAACCATCATTAGGTGTGTGTGACACAACAACCATCATTAGGTGTGTGTGACACAATAACCATCATTAGGTGTGTGTGACACAATAACCATCATTAGGTGTGTGTGACACAACAACCATCATTAGGTGTGTGTGACACAATAACCATCATTAACTGTGTGTGACACAACAACCATCATTAGGTGTGTGTGACACAATAACCATCATTAAGTGTGTGTGACACAATAACCATCATTAGGTGTGTGTGTGACACAATAACCATCATTAAGTGTGTGACACAATAACCATCATTAGGTGTGTGACACAAGAACCATCATTAAGTGTGTGTGACACAACAACCATCATTAGGTGTGTGTGACACAACAACCATCATTAGGTGTGTGTGACACAACAACCATCATTAGGTGTGTGTGACACAACAACCATCATTAGGTGTGTGTGACACAACAACCATCATTAGGTGTGTGTGACACACAACCATCATTAAGTGTGTGTGACACAACAACCATAATTAGGTGTGTGTGACACAACAACCATCATTAAGTACTTGCAACTCGACAACTATGCTAATGGGTAAAAGATTTGAAGAGAAGAACACGAACAGATACCTTTTTGTTTCTCTCATTGTTTGAGAACAGGCACTTCTCTCATTGTATGAGAGAAGACACTTCTCTCATTCACACAAAAGCTTGAGTCCACTAAGGAAACACTAAGCAGTCTCGTCTACTAACCAATCAATCAAACACATCGATCTATCCAACCCACTTTAAAATCATCCTCTGTCCACGTCTCAGTTTAAAACCGCTGTATGTCATCAGGAACACCCTGGCGCTACAGCTTTGAAAATCATCGACTAAGTAAATATGTCTTCACATGTGTCATCTATTTCCTGCGAAATCATGACTCACTCTGCTGAGAATATTTAGTATTTAATTATGTGTTTCTGCTATATATTTCAGCACAAAAACATGAAGGGTCAATGAATACCGAATATACAGCTCGCCAAGACACAACATGGAAACAGTCAAAAGAAGAAAAATGGAACAAAAACATCTCAAAAAATATTTCAGACAAAACACTCATTTCTTAACCAACCTCATGAAGCAAAGTTGAATAATTGTTGAAATATGGAAGTAACGCTACTACTTCGATATGCATAATAATAGCATTACGTAAATTCCTTTTTGCGGAGCGATAGACAAGACGCTGCGGATTAAATGACCTGTGCTGATCTCCTGCAGCTCTATAGTGAATATTAGAGACAGGAGCGAGGAGAACATCGTTGAATGTCAAAGTAAAATTTAAATAAATAAACGTGAGGTTTACCATTCGTGTTTTCCTACCGCCTGTCTTTGTCTCGTTCCCTGTGTGTCCTGACATTTCTTTTATCGCGACGTTCACGTCTCAAATAATTGAGGAAAGCCGCAACACTTTGTTGATGATGATTAATGCCACAACTATTTCAGCGATTTTTTTTTTATTTCTTGTGGTGTAGATTGTTCAAAGCTTTATGCTCTTGTCCATTGCAGCTGTGTGGGTAATTGAGTTAATATGGCGATGTGCATTATTGGTAGTGCAGCTGTGTGGGTAATTGAGTTAATAAGGCGATGTGCATTATTAGTAGTGCAGCTGTGTGGGTAATTGAGTTAATATGACGATTGCATTATTGGTAGTGCAGCTGTGTGGGTAATTGAGTTAATATGGCGATGTGCATTATTAGTAGTGCAGCTGTGTGGGTAATTGAGTTAATATGACGATGTGCATTATTGGTAGTGCAGCTGTGTGGGTAATTGAGTTAATATGACGATGTGCATTATTGGTAGTGCAGCTGTGTGGGTAATTGAGTTAATATGGCGATGTGCATTATTGGTAGTGCAGTTGTGTGGGTAATTGAGTTAATATTACGATGTGCATTATTAGTGTGCAGCTGTGTCGGTAATTGAGTTAATATGACGATGTGCATTATTGGTAGTGCGGCTGTGTCGGTAATTGAGTTAATATGGCGATGTGCATTATTGGCAGTACAGCCGTGTGGGTAACTGATTTTAATATGACGATGTGCTTTATTGATAGTGAAGCTGTGTGGGTAATTGAGTTAATATGCCGATGCGTATATGGTAGTGCAGCTGTATGGGTAGTGAGTTAATATGGCGATGTGCATTTTTGGTAGTGTAGCCGTGTGGGTAATTGAGTTAATATGGCGATGAGCATTATTGTAGTGCAGCTGTGTGGGTAATTGAGTTAATATGGCGATGCGTATTTTGGTAGTGCAGCTGTATGGGTTGTGAGTTAATATTGCGATGAGCATAATTTGTAGTGCAGCTGTGTGGGTAGTTGAGTTAAAATGGCGATGTGCATATTCGTAGTGCAGCTGTGTGGGTAATTGGAGTTAATATGGAGATGTGCATTATTGGTAGTACAGCTGTGTGTGTAATTGAGTTAATATGACGATTGTCAATATTGGTAGTGCAGCTGTGTGGGTAATTGAGTTAATATGACGATGTTCATTTTTTGTAGTGCAGTTGTGTGGGTAATTGAGTTGATATGACGATGTGCATTATTTATAGTGCAGCTGTGTGGGTAGTTGGTGATGTGACGATGTGCATTATTGGTA
>JAVIAB010000159.1:11364852-11481903 GCA_032433765.1 Megaustenia siamemsis
GGGTGATGAGGGTGGATGATGATGATGATAGTGTTGAGGGTGGCACATGATATGATATGTAGAAGGGTGTGATGAGGGTGGATGATGATGATGATAGTGTTGAGGGTGGCACATGATGATGATGTGTCAATTTGTGTGGCTTGGTGATGATTTTTATTTGACTTGAGTTAGCTTGGATATGCGATAGAGAGAGAGAGAGAGATAGAGGATGTGTTGAGGTGGCACATGGCGTTAAGGTAGTCTCGAAAACGCTTATGCTAACATCAACTACACGCCCTTTTCTGTTAACCAAGGGGACCTCACTCTTGTTAATCAGACGACAGCTCCGGCAGCCAGTATGGATGACCAGGATGTTTCAGCCAAGTCCTCGATTACCTATTCCAGCTTTGATCAAGGTTTGTCAAATGGAGGGCGGTTGTGTAGGACCCAGACGGTTAAAATTATCAGCATCCGGACAGTAATATATATATGATGTATTAATAAAATTGTGAAATATAGAATTTTTTGTTTTGCTTTACATTGAATGAGAAAGAGCGAGCGTCACTATTTAATATTAGCACACCTTACTAACCGACACATGATGAGTTGGTAGCGATAACACACACGACCAATAATCTTTCCCCAAGAACCGCTATCCTGGCACATGATGTTAGCGATACTACAATAACACACCTGTGTCAACCAACTCGTTCCCGCCCGCGCGCTAGTCGTATTTTTCCTAACAATGACCACGATTCCTTGACAATAATAAGCGATTTTTCCTAACAATAGCATTCCTCAAGTACCACTAGCCCAGTCAACAAAAGCTGCCAGTCATTCCAGTTTCTTGACTAACATACAGTTTTCCGTCAGTATTTACAGTTAACTTATTTTTTTCATAGTTTTTATATTTCGCCTTTTTTAAAAATCAGTTTTATCACATTTAACTATATTTCTTAACGTTTTGAAACATTTCGTATTTTTTTATTTATCACTTTCACATACTCTTTTAAAATACTCTTTCACAAATTTCTAACACGAGCGAGGCGATCACCGGACACGGAGCGACGATCACCGGCACGGATTAGCACCGAGTCTCTATTGAATTTACCTGCGGTTAAGCTCTCAGAAACACAGGAGACCGTTCGACAAAACTAACCTTTCAATGTTATTGCTTGTCAGCATTTTTTTTTACATGTTGCCTGGCCTGTCCACGTAGTAGACCCGTGTTCGAATCCTGAAGGGAGACTGTTTTTTTTTATTTTTAATAATTCTGAGTTTACTTTCACAAATACATATTTTTTAAATAATTCTGAATTTTTACTTTCACAAATATACTCTTTTAAAATACTCTTTCACAAATATTTTCATCTAACACACAGCGAGAGACGATCACCGGACAATAAGCCGATTAGCACACGATCTTTTGAATTTACCTGAGTTAAGCTCTCAGTAACAGTAGACCGTTTCGACAAACTGACGAACCCCAAAAAAAAAAAAAAATTCCCCCCCCCCAAAAAAATAATGAAGTTCGAAAAAATCGCGAATTCGAAAAAAAAATAATTTTTTTTTTTTTTTTTGCACCGTTTTTGGTGCATGTTTGGTGCAAAGTCGGTGCCAAATCTATTGTCTTTCGGTGCATGTTATTCTACTTTTGGGATGAGTTCACAGCCACCACTACTACTCACGAGTTTAATGACGTGAAAACTGAAAGCCCTAACTGAAAGTTGTGAATGTTGGACAGATGACTTTCCCATATATAATTGCTGAGAAACGGAACTTAGTAACTGATTCCCGAAATCGACACTAATGAACTGTGTATTCAGTGATTAGCCAAGCACAGACTTATAATGAGTAAGTGCCCATGCAAGCAACTCGTCAGAGCGTTTAATAGTTCATTACAGGGGAGTAGATGGCTGCAGCTTTGGTAAGTCCATTCATGCTGGGTCATTCTTTCAAAAACGCCAACACTAAAACATATTGTAATTATAACATACTATTCTTCTTTCCTTCCTCATTTGCCTTTCAGTGTCGAGGGAGATATATTTGCGACCGTTTGCTCTTTTTGTTCACCTCTGCTGCTGTTATGTTTCTAGTACTTTTAATATTCCATCAATCCATCTTTTTCGTAGTCGACCCTTGGGTCTGGTATTCGCACAACGTTTATTGAAGGCTCGTTGTGTTGTGATCTTTCTGCCTTGTCACGTGGTCAAACCATTTTATCTATTGTTTCTTTATATATTCTATGGCGGAGACTATCCTAGCGTTTTTCTCAGTTCTTCATTTCTGATCTTATCTCTCAGACTTTCCTGTCAATCGTCTAACACATTTCATCTCAGCATAGGTTTTTTTTTTTTTTTTATATAGAGGACATACTATTGAAGTGACGATTTGCCCCCGAATGTAATCAGCTGATGCAGACGTCTACAAAGGCTCTATGATTGACCGGTGCACACTTTTACGCCAGGAATGTGAGAAACACATGGTCAGACACTCAAGTCAAATTGACGGGATAGGCATTATAGTCAACCAATCATCGAAATTGACGAGACGAAATTTTTCACCGAAAATACCACATGTGTCGATGACGTGAAGGCCACTGAATATTTGGTAGAGTAGAAACAATTTCGGACAAATACTTTCTATTAGAAGTAGTGGAACGCTCTGAGGATACATTGACAAGAGACCGGTCAAGATACCACAGGGTCAAAGACGTGAAGGCCACTGACTATTTGGTAGAGTAGAAACAATTTCGGACAAATACTTTCTATTAGAAGTAGTGGAACGCTCGATGATACATTGACAAGAGACCGGTCAAGATACCACAGGGGTCAAAGACGTGAAGGCCACTGACTATTTGGTAGAGTAGAAACAATTTCGGACAAATACTTCTATTAGAAGTAGTGGAACGCTCTGAGGATACATTGACAAGAGACCGGTCAAGATACCACAGGGGTCAAAGACGTGAAGGCCACTGCTATTTGGTAGAGTAAAACAATTTCGGACAAATACTTTCTATTAGAAGTAGTGGAACGCTCTGAGGATACATTGACAAGAGACCGGTCAAGATACCACAGAAAAGGAGTGAATGTGCTTTTACGGCAGACATAGTAATAAAAAAACGACAGTGGTGCATACGTTATGACCAAGAGTAGCATGGCGATGACAGTGACCAGGGCATTTATCTGGTTAGAGTCACAAGACCACACCCACGCCTGGATACTGAATGATTCGATGAACATAAAAGTAGAGATGGGCTCTGTACGAAGACAATGGATAGAGTCATTACAGAAGTTTAAAATTCGTATGTTCGTCTTTGATAACGTCCCTGGACGTGGAGTATAAGATTCAGAATTGTGTGTCTGGGCTGGAAAGGTCACACGATGTGACGCACGCATCAATGTTAATGATGCGTTAACACGGTGTTCGTTCAACACTGCTTCACTCGCGTCACACAGGTAAATGTAACGCTCCAGGTTCAATTGTAGAAGGTATGTTCCTCTGCACATTAAATGATGATAGATCACGCCCGACAAAGGAGGTGTCAGCAACACTCTGCCGTATACCTTTGCCCGTTGCCAGCGGACACCACTCCCTTCGTGATCATTGTACTGAGTTACTTCGCGTTGAGATTAACCGCGGTGAAGCTCCATCCCAGCCCTGGGACGTCGCTTTCCCGTTGGAGGGATTCGTTGACACTACTAACGTTGAAGACTACAACACTAACACCAGCAACACTTCAAGAAGACTTCTAGTAACAAAGAACAAGTATTTATTATGGACACCTTGTTCACAATTACAACAATGAAAACGCCAGCAACATAACTTGCAATTACAACAATGAAACGCCAGCAACATACCTTGCGCTGGATTATACACATGTCAAACATGGCATACGCTGTCTAAATAACTTATGCTGTCTTTCCTCTCACACTCTGTGGTCCATATGGTACGACTTTCTCTCATACCGACTAACAAACATTAGTAGAACAGAGTGAATGAGACGATGACGGTGGAATAGAGTTGCAAAGGTCTATGATTAGGAGGAACAAATGAAGGACCCGAAAGCAAGGAAGACAATCAAAGATGTAAAAGAAACAGAAACAAAAGACAAGGGAAACAATTTTATGTTGATAATGATGACATTCTGTGTTATATAGCTAATAAAAAGGCAAGGTATAGCTGCCAAGTCTATATATCTACGGGTTGTAGAACATGTAATGGTGGAATACCATAAATAAGAATGAGCATGTAGGAAGAGATAAAGTACTTGATGTATTAGGGACAAAGTATTATTGGCCGAGAATGTTTCAAGATGTGTCGAATTATGTGAAGAAGTGTAAAACATGCAAGTTGAGGAATATGCAGCTTGAAAAATGTCCACTACAAAGGAAGGACAGACAATATTTTCCCATGCAAAAAGTCAGCATAGATATTACAGGTCCTTACCCAAGAAACACACTCTGGGAACAAGTATATAGTACATTTTACAGACAGTTATAGTAGGTGGCCAGAAAGCTTTCCCGTGCAGACAAACCCAGTGAGACAGTATGGATGTACTAATGAATGAATCATACCAAGGTATAGTTTGTCCGTAAATAATACTCGCAGACAATGGGGGAGAATTCACTAGTAACCAATTTGAGCAAGCCATGAGGAAATTGAATATTAAACATATCACCACCACTTCAATATACCACCCAGAATCAACGGCATCAACGAAAGACAACATAGAACGTTGAATGATGTTCTCGCTAAGACCACCAGCGATGGAGGTAAAGATTGGGATATGATACTGAACCACGCACTAGCGGCAATAGAGTGAATAAAAATGAAAGCACGAAATACTCCCCATTTTTTTTTTATTTGGGAGAGACAGATGTTACCTTTGGATAATTTGCTCAAACCACGCAGGAAATAATATGGAGAGGATATCATTGAAATTATTTTACTACAAATGCATCAATTACAACGCACAGTTTGGGCCAATCTAAAAAGTGCGGAAGATAAAGAGATAAACAGTCAAAGATAAAGCAAACACACTACTTGTGAGGTGGGTGAGAAGTGTTGTATAGGAAACCACATAAAAGTTCAAAACTAGAACCCCGTTGGGAGGAAGGATACCGGGTATTCAAGAAAACAGGACCAGCTAGTTATGTAATAAACCAACTAGGTAATAAAATCATCAGAACTCATGTTAAATCCTTGACAGCAGATACGGAAATATGGAATGAAACTGTCTGTGAAAACAATACAGTTAGAGAACCACGCCAAACTACATTTGCTGCCCCCCCAGAGGAAATTATAGATCATCTACGTCAAATGATAGTGAGTCTACAGGACGAAATGGAGTGACGAGTCGTCAGTTATATTCAAGAAGCGAATCAGAGCAGTTAATTATAGAAGATTCCACTTTACCAGAGTCTTCAGACGAAGCTGAACCGCAAGCTCCGTTTCAGAACACGCGATTAGCCAATAGGAAAAGAGAGGAACGGAATAAAAGATAACTACGAAGGGACTACGAAGAACCCATTCACCTAACGAAAGTGATGTACCTATCCCAGAACGAAGACAATGTTAGTATATAGCAGAGTCCATTGTTTATTATTTGGTCCGTAAATTAACAAAGATATATAGTGCGGCGCGCATAACGCGTGCGGCGCAGGGTTAACCATGACCTCGCGTGTCGTGGTTTGATCTCTCGTGTCGGTGACCCCGGAAGTGACCTGTTTATGTCTGGTGTGTGCTGACTTTGGAGTTCTTCGTGTACTTGATCGATAGTGATAGTTTAGTAGATTATACAACATCAATGAAAAAACAATTCCATTAAATATAAAACAGAAAACAAAATATATATTTTATTATCTCAGTAGGTATATAGCGTACAGTGGATATATAAATACAAAAATATTTAGTACACTGAGTAAATATATAGTACAAGGATAACATTTATTTATAGCAATGTAGTTGGGTTTCTGCTTAGCTCTATGTCATAAATGAAGCATAAGGGGTGAAACTGTTAGAGATAGCTGGTCACTCTAAGCTGGTAGTGTAAAGAGTTAAATATCTAGAGGTGTAGTCGGGACGTTATCATCAGCTACTCTTTCTTTTTATATAGAAATAGAAAGAGCATTTCTTGTTGACTGTACGAAAATATGGAATTATTTAAGACTTTGAAGCCTACATTTTTCCCACCCTTAGCTTTTTGCGTGGCGGGAACCTCTAAAAACATATCTTTATCTAATTTGTTGTGTTTGCTTGCTTAGCCCTTTACAACTGATTTTATCGTAATCCCCACTACAATGGTATGTTTTACTACATAAGCTAACAAGAGCTGTCCCTTCGAACTCTAATTTTAAAAGACCAGGTGTTGGTTTGGTGTATGCTTAACACCCTTACAGTTTGTACAGTCGTCTGCTAACATGCTCATTGCAAAACTCGGCAGGAAACCAGTCTTTATATTCTCTATTAACTCATCCCACAGACCTGACTTAACTATGTCCTCTAACTTAGGTACGCTTAAAGCCAAGTATAAACTATCAGTATCTGTTTCACATAACTGAAAGTCGGACCTGGCTACAAACTTATCTAAAAACTCGAAATAAAAATCTAACATACGAAGTTTCGCATATTGATAGACGAAGAAACCGATTTGTAGGGGCAAATCCCAAACAGTTTTCTTTTTCTCCATCTTAATTTCAAAAAGGGCATCCCCTATTCCAGTCCTCTTTTTAAACCGGGAACTATTTATCATTTTCGATATATCATCCACCTGAACATACGAGACAGCGCTATGATTGGCCTTATTGGTTAGAGTCTTCCCGTACGCTGAGTTTCCTAAAAGCTTCATCATACCGCTTACTATAGATTGATTTTTGTCTAGATCACCAGCCCGACGCGCCTCTGTGACCATATCGCCAAAACTTTTTAAAACAACTAAACGGTTGATATTCTATCACTTGATAGATTTGTGTTACCTCTAGCCCATGATCTAAATACCACTTTAACAGTGGTGTTGCCAACAAAATTTTATTCCCCGACATAACTACCGATTAGGGTGCGACGAGGGGTTGACAACAAGTTATGTTTGACGGCAAATTCACACATAAATGGCCCAATATCATCACGCATGACGTCAATATTTTTGAAAATTGGAGTCATCTCACTAAAATGTTCCATTAGGTAGTCGGGACGTGTAGATCACATTCCACTAAACCAAAACACGTCCCATCTGAAACAGAAATCAGGATCTGTTTATCACTGAGAGGAGCCCTTCTTGAGAGTAAGAGGGTCTAGCTCGAGGGATGGCTTTAAAAAGGAAAGCCCTAATGTTTGGGTCAGACTTTTTCAGAGCCTGCCACTCACATTCCCACATAACTTCTACTGGACTTTGACCTCCTTGGTTAAGTAGGTGTGTATCTCGCATGTTTTTTTTTCAAACAGCTCTAACAAGGGCTTATTATTAACAGGGTTTCTATCTTTATCTTTAGTGAGGGGACAGTCTTTGTGAACATGGTACAGACAACCATGAAAATTGTAGACTATTCTATTCATTTTCCCACCCATCCACTTGGATATTTCTATCTCCTAACCGAAACTCCCTCCCGTTAAAACTGAGTTTTTAACTCCACCCCTTTTTGGTGGGCGACCCACGTTAGCTACTCTCTACTTTGTTGTACATAATACATGTAGTTATCTTTTTCTACCCTAAACCCGGTCTCCATTCTTCTAATAATTGGGTAATCTGTTGGCATTGGTTTCATCAGAGCCCAAAGATACAACGCATTGGCACGGTAACCTTGGATGGATTGGACCAGCTTTACTCCCCAAATAAAACGTTTTACCTACATCGTGATACCTATGAAAAATTATAGAGGGACATCCAACGATATTATCTCTAATCATTGTGTGTAGCTTCCCTGTTTACTCAAACATAAACTAAACATTACACCCCTATCAACTGTCTTAAAAGATACTTTAAACAAACACCCGGAACCGAAATGGCGCTCTTTAAAACAATCCACACCCCGCTCTCCATAAAAGCGAACCTGCTGCTCTAAGGCTTCTAAAAAGGGGACTACATCTTTGTTATTATACCATACCAAAAAGTCCCTAAGGGTTACCATGTTATTGTCCTTTCAGACCTTTTTACACAGAGCGTACTCCTTCTGGTAAATGTTGGTATTTTTAGGCTGGAAAAGAACGCTTCGTGTGGGGGTAACGCCGTCTCGTCCAACTTTTGGGGATCGTCTATATATTCATAACAAAGTAACCTTTGTCTCGCTAATCTTATAAGCTGCCAGATATTTACTATAGCTAAACCCTGGGCTAGATAGTTTACTATATCTAAGAATTTTAGATTCTGGTTGCAACAGACATAAAGTTATTGTTTCTTTTAACTATAAGCTCGAACGGTTTTGCTACTTTGTAGTCTCCTTCCATTTTATTTCCTCTTCTTCGTAACATCGTTTCTTCTTCTTCTTCTTCTTCGCTCACTTGTGCAGTGGCATCCATGAAGTGCTTTATTAAATAAGGTTTAATGACGTTGACGCCATATTTCCCCGTGTTAAACCCTATCACTGGAAGCTCTTTTAAATACTCATCAAACCTAACTATTATCTTGACTTTATTAAGATCATGAAGTTGAGTAAAAATACTTTCAAACGAGCTCGCAACAATGAGTATGCATTAGCAGCTATACCAGTGAGATAATCTAGCACCTGACAAACTAAAACCTGCGGGTGACCCTACGTTATGAAGCACTTTGGTGCCTTCCACACAGGGACATTTGAGGCTATAGAACAGGAGAGGGGCACGTGTTTAGCTACAAAGGTAGTCGAGTGCGTCTCTCGGGAAACATTCCTACTATCGAAATAACATTCATAGTCGAATGTCGCCCTGAACGGGTAAATAAACACTCTGGAGTACTGAGCCCTTCAGCGTTGATCGCGTCCAATACACTTTCAGGTGAAGAGTAAACGCCCCTTTATATGTCTCTACAGTCATATCCCCATTGCAAGTTTTTTTCGTGCCTATACATACGCCCAAACTTTTTCCACAGTTTCCCACATGTTCCACAAGAAAAGCTTTCACTGGCCCTAGAAAGATCATTTATATAAAAGAAGTGGCTTTTGTGAAGTAAAAGACGCAGAGTTTCATTATAAATACCGGTGCTTCTCAGAACGATACGCAAGGCTTAGTCAGAATCAAACTAAAAAATATCTATGTCTATTGAAAAACAATTTTCTAAGAGATACATTTCGGCAGAGTTACACCGTGAAAGTTACTTAACATTAGAGACGGATTAAACTGTTCGAAAAGTAGTCTCGAAGCCTTCCTAACATCAGTATTTGAAGTTCCTCGATAGACAGCTAGACAACGGAAGAAGCAGAGATTAACATTGTAAACTTTAGAATCGGAATCGGTTTGAAGGATATTAATACGTGGTTGGATGCAATATAGGGTGGGATATCAAGCAGACACCCTATAGGATAATCTTGAATTATAGATATATATATATATATATATATATAATATATATATATTATATATATATATATATATATATATTATAATATATATATATATAAACACTCGTTACTGACTAACACTTCCAATGTATATTTGGTTGTCTCCCTATTTTTGTCTGCATAACCTAATATATCACTTTGATTTAAGCTATCTACAAATGTTTCAAAATCATTTCTCTTGTTAACTAACAAGGGTTTGTCTAACACTGTAGCGTTATTTGAGCTGGCATGAAAAAACGCTGCCCCTGTGTCTCCCTATGTCTTAAAACTAATGATGGCTATAATTCACCTTGAAACGTTTTTTCTGGGCTAGAAAAATTGGGTTTACAATGGTCTTTTAATCTATAGGAGTATCAGGCTGATGAAATATAGTGTACGTGTCCATATCTATCTATCTTTCGTTCGCTCGAAGTATTGTCTATAGCAGCAATGTCGTTTCCTGTATGAATTTTTCCCATATAGTTTTGTCTGTAGTGTTGTATCTATGGGCCAATGGATTTTCCTCAGTCTATTATATTCAGTGCAGTCTTGAAGTATGTGTTCAGCAGTCTGGGGTGCCTGTCCACATGTACAAGTAGTTGATGCCGATCTTGAATTTTGTATACATGTGACTATGCAGTCGATTGTGTCCTGTCCTTAGGCGTATAATGATAACTTGTTCATATCTATTCATACATGTATTATGAAAGGCATCCTGATTTGGGGCTTGTGGACCTCTGATTGATTTGATTATCTGTTTCTTATGATGGTATGTAACTGGTGTATCTAGTTGTGTGCCTGTTGAACCTTCATTTGCCAACTGATCTGCATTCTCATTTCCTGGTATTCCACAGTGAGACGGGATCCACTGCAGGGAAACCCTGTGGTGCTTGCAGAGTTCAGTCAATAAGGTCTGCAGATGTGGTAATTTTCTGGATTGTATTGCCTGGAGTACTGATCTTGCATCTGTCAAAAACACTACAGGCTGTGGGCTAAGATTACTGTTCAGCAGTTTTTCTATTGCCAACTTTATTGCTTGTATTTCTGCATCATAATTGTGACAATATTTCCCTGTTGCTATTTTATTCATATCCCTAGTGTTATTTGGGTACTCTATATGCACCTGCTCCCCCATTCTTTACTGCACTCTGTGCTGATCCATCTGTGTACACACGGATCCATAGGTCTTGTGGGTATTCTTCATCCAGGAAACTGAGAGTTATTGTTTTTCACTGTAGACTATTTTGTTCCTCTTTGTCACTATTCCTTTCACTTCTGTCCGTATTTGAACTGATAATTCTGATTCATCTGTCCAGGGAGTCTCGGTATGCATACACATTTTTCTGCCCTGTATCAGCACCTTTGTGTCTCTCCGTTCTCTCAGTGCTGGTATCCTCCACAATTTCTCCATCTCCAATATTGGTGTTGATTTCATTGCTCCTGTGATGACCCTAAGTGCCTGGTTTTGTACTTTATCCAGTTCTTGCAATGTGGTGTTTGATGCTGAGCACCATGCGGATGATCCATATTCTAAATGTGGGCGTATACTCTGTTGGTAAACTTTACTGAGTATTTTCCCACTCGCACCCCATGTGGATCCACACAACTTTCTTAGAATAGCCAATTTCCTCCTTGCTTTTTGGGTTGCCTTATTTATCTGCTGTTTCCAAGATAGTTTGTTATCAAATGTAACTCCGAGATAGTAGCTTGTATGTCTTCTTCACAGGCTCATTGTTTATGTAGATGGTTCCTGCTTTTTGTTTTGGGGAGAGTGTGAAAAGTGTAGTACTGCATTTGTCTGTATTGATGCTGATACACCATCTATTTGTCCACGAATTCAGTGCATTCATAGCTCTTTGTAACAATTTGGAGGCCACTGTTGCATACTCCTCTGTGCACCACATTACCAAGTCATCTGCATACATTGCCACTTTGATGCCATGTGGTAGTTCAGTAACTAGGTCATTGATATAGATCAGAAAAAGTGTTGGAGATAGTACCCCTCCCTGTGGAACGCCCTTGGCGCAATAAAACCTTCTTACTCTTAAGACCATCCAGTTGCACTCTGGCTCTCCTGTTATGCAGGTATGCTTTACCCATTTGTACATCCTGCCATTTACTCCATAATTTCTCAGTTTCTTCAAAGCCCTTCCTTCCATACCTTATCAAATGCTTTCTTTAGGTCTATCCATGCTGATAGTACCAGTTTCTTTTCTTGAAATGCATCTTCATTTCCTGGGAAAGATAGGTTGCTTTATCTTCGGTAGAGTAACACTGTCTAAAGCCTGCTTGTTGTGGGAAAGGAGATTTTCACTTTCCATGTACCACTGCAGTCTGAGATTGATTATTCCATTTTGTTTTACACAAACAGCTTGTAAGGCTGATTGGTCTATAGCTGGATGTCATTGAACCATCTTTTCCTGGCTTTAGTAATGGTATCATAACTGCTTCTCTCCATGCCTGTGGCACTACCTGTGACTCTGTGTCCAGTAAATGTTGTAGATCTGCAGTAGTTTTGCTTTAGCTGCAGTTCCCAGTTCTTAATCATTTCATTGGACACTCCATCAATGCCAGGTGACTTTTTCATTTTTAATTTGGATATTGCCAGTCTAGCTCTCTTTGTGTAATAGTATTTCCATGACTTCATGTGTGGTCTCTTCTTGTCTTGCATTTTGTTGTTTTAAACGGGTCTCTTGTCGTTTTTTCTAGGCTAATTTCAATATTATTGTCATTTGCAAAGGAGTCTGCAAAGTAATTTGCTGCATGTTTACCTGTTAGAATGTTTCCATCCTTCTTCAGTGTAATTTTGGTGTTCCTTTCTGTACCCTCATCATTCAGTCTGTTTTACAAGCTTCCACACTTTTCTTGTGTCTCGTTCAAGATTCAAGACTTTGTTTTCTCTTTCCAGCTTCTCCGTCTGGCTTGTAGTTTAGCCCATTGAAATTTGGCTTTAGCATGTTGATAGTTATTGTGGTGTTCTTGGCAAGGGTTATTTTCTGCTTGCTTTCGAGATGTTTCCATGTCATTGTGCAGTTGCTCTAGTTCACTACTCCAGTATGGTTGTAGTGTTTCCGTGCCCCTCTAGGTATTGTTTCACTGGCAGCTTGTATTATTAGTCTACTGAATTCATCAACTATTTTGTTGATGTCTCTATCTGTATTATATCTTTAGTCAGTACACTTGTACGTCCATGTATTTGTTCCTACGTTCATGTGTTCTAATAGCTAACCAGTTGTCCTTATATAACTTCCTAATATCTGGGGTAATTATTTAGAGAGTCAATTTCATTAATAAGTCTTGGTCTCTTAGAGGGCTCTTGAATCGAACTGTTTACTGCCCGCTTGCGTGAGGTTGTCGCTACCAGGGGGTCTGTTAGCGTTGATGGTGTTGAGGTGACATGGATTGTCATCGCTAGCAAGATGTACTTGCAGGTGGCTTCCCCATGTAAAGCTTTGTTGACAGATGTGGCTGATATGGGGGTAGCACGGATCTCTTTAGAGGGTACATGATCTGCCGCGGGCGTTGGCGATGCAGGAACTACTGATGCACGAGGCTCAGGATGCTCTGCCTTAATATGTTTGGCAAGGTTGTCTGTTCTATTATAACTCCTTCACAAACATCACAGTTGTATTCCTGACACTCATGTACACTAGCAACGTGTCGTTTTATGTCCCGGCTCCGGATGAAGATTTTGGAGCACAGATGACAAGTGTTAGACATCTGTAGAAAAAAAATTGAAATTTCAACTAAAGAATAAAGAACAGTAAACATTACAAGAAAACAAAACAATAAAAGTAAACAATGAGATTCACAAACTATCGAAAATACGTTACTAAAGTAAACGTGGATACTAAAAAATCAACTTATCGAAAATAGGTTACTAAAGTAACATACTATAATATTAAGAGAACTAAGTTCACACTTACTTTTTATGTGTCTGAAGGCGCGAGACACATCCGCCCGGAACAACTGTAAACGTCTTTCTGATTACAAGATTCACAGTCCGCATTATATATATACACCTGAAACCCAGAGGTGTTACTAAAAATAGAACTGACCTCTGATGCAATACCGGATGAGTTACTAAAAATACGATTTTGACCGCTGACGCGATGCCAGAGAAGTTACTAAAATTAGATTTTGACCTATGATGCAATACCAGGCAATTTTATTATTCCCCCCCCCGACCATTTTTTGATGGCTACACCCATGAAATCGATAAAAAATAAAATTTAACCTCTAGACTTACCTCAAACTTTATGTTAGACATCCATGTAGCAAAAATGTTCTTAAAAGAACACTTTTTGGATTTACCCCCTGACCATTTTTGAGGGCTACGCCTATGAAATCGAAAAAAATAGTAAATTTACACTCTAGCATACCCTGCACTTTATTTTAGACATGCCCATATTGATAAGTTTCTTAAAAAAGTACTTTTATGTCCCTTAACCATAACCACTTTTTGGCTATGCCTATGAAATCGATAAAAATACTAAATTTAACTCTAGGCTTACCTAAAACTTTAATTTAGACATCCCCGTAGCAAAAATTTATTTAAAAATCACTTTTTGAATTTTATCCCCTGACTATTTTTAAGGGATACGCCTATAAAACTGTGAAAAAAATAAATGATAACCTCTAGGTTTGCCTAAAACTTTATTTTAGACATCCCCGTACCAAAAATTTACTTAAAAATCACTTTTAATAATATTTACCCCCCTTGACAATTTTGAGGGATACGTCTATGAAAATATTTTAATAAATAAAATTTACCTCTAGGCTTACCTAAATCTTTATTTTTAACACACCCATATATCAAATGCCCATTAAAAAACAACATAAAGCTAGTTGTATATAAACCGTATAATGCTAGCTGAACTTAGCGGAACAAAAATATGCACAGAAAAGTGGGAAAAGATGTACAAACACTAATATTGAAGTGCAATTCTGGTCTAATGGCTAGCGTGATACGGTTTTTTATACTACTAGCTTTTTGTTGTTTTTTTTTAATGGGAATTTTGATTTATGGGTATGTTAAAAATAAAGTTTGGACCCTACTATACTACTACTTAATATACTAACATCCAAAACAAATAACACCAGGGCTAAAACTAAGAATAGCAAAATGTTACATCTTCTCAATATTCCTGTATGGAGCAGAAACATGGACATTAGACCAGAAAACAGAACAGAAAATTGAAGCCTTTGAAATGTGGATTTACAGAAGAATAGGTAGAATTTGATGGAAAGAATAGAAAACAAACTTGGAAGTTTTAAAACAACTGAAAATGAAAAAATAACTACTAAACCAATTAGAACAAGACAAATGAATTTTTTTGGTCATGTTAAAAGACACACAGCCTAATAAAAGTATATTAGAAGGAAAATACAACGTAAAAGAGGCAGAGGCAGACCAAGACTAACATGGACGAGTAACATCAAAGATGGACAAGTCAGCTTATGACATCTGCACCATCAAAGCAAGAGACAGAGTGGAATGGCGCTCCATGGTAGCCAACCTTCGATGCTGAGAAGGCACTCAATGAATGAAAAAATACTGATCGCGTTTAAAGGATATCAAAGGAGGGTAACTGACAAGTAGGCGGGTAGTGGGATCTGAGTGGAAAATGGAGTGATACCGGTTAAGGATCCTCACCGCAGACAGTTGAGGGTGAATATGGTCCTATCAGAAGAACGGCGGGTGGGTGGGGTGAGTGCCACGGACGGGAAATATCAAGAGCTCGTTTGAAGGTAGATTGGAGAACTGAATCAGGATAGAGATGACGCATAAAGAAACTTAACATCAGGTGGGCCTGTTGGAGAAAATCTTGATCATCCTGGCAGATACGACGAAGTCGCAATAATTGAGAATATGAATGGAATATCTGCAGTGAGATGGATGAGACGCGGTGTAGAGAAGATACAGTGGACATCTGTAACAGCACACCTGTAGGTTTTGAGTGTTTTCTTTGTTTATGATTATTGTTTTAGTCTTTTTGTTATTTATATCTAATACATTATTTTTTATTGCCATGTTTATTTCATTAAGTTTTTGTAGATCTTTAGGATTTTCTGCTAGTAATACAGTATCATCAGTATATCTTAGGTTATTGATTAATTATCTTTCATTAATGTTTAGGCATGGCATCTCTGATGTTTTTAAAAATACGTCCAGTATATAGATTGAACAAGTTTGGTGTTAGGAAGCATCCCTGTCTTACTCCTCTTTTTATATCAATGGTGTAGAGTTCTCATTGATGAAAACATTAGTGATCCTTTTATTGATATGTTAACATAAATAGAGAAAAAAAGATAATTAATGTTCAAACTAAACTAATTATTTTGCTGAAATAACTAGGGTCACAGCAGAATTATGTCACAGGTTTTCTTTTACACAATTGTGCACATTTAGCTATTAATTCAATTCCCCTTGATGTTGAAGGAATTGTGTGATGGTATTTGGCTGGTAAAGGTAAAGATAATGTACGAGACTTGAACCGGCGTCTTAGCACGCGAGTTTACACCCATATGTGCTCGGTCGCCTATCCAGAAATGTTCGGAGATTTCTGGTTAGTGTCACCTCAAGCATCGAAACTCAGACGCGAGGCGACATTCCTCACCTTCCCAAGGTAATACTCTGGTCCCCATCTCTGCCAACGGCTGGGTAGACCGTGGGGGTATTTTTTTTTTCCAACCACGAGTACAATTCACACTGCTCCCAGCGGGAATCGAACATGGGTTACCAAACGTCGGTAGTCCAGTCGGGTGGTTTTCCCAACTAGGCTACCGAGGCCCCTATGGTATTTGACTATTTGCGCATATTTACTGTCATAGTGGAAAGACTTAAGTAGTTCTGTGACTTTGTTGATGAGAATTAAATGATGCTGTACTAGAAGAATTTTGGTGCTTTCCTTAAAATCACAATCTGAAGTATCAGTCAAATCTAGCCTGCACTTACATCATTCTTCCTCTCTGAGAAAAATGTCCAGTGATGTTAAAGAAGTGGTTCAGTGATCTCTGCACTTTGCTGTGGATGAATTGTGCTCATGCAACTTTACCGCTTTTTCATGATGTGATAATAAAAATTGAAGTTGAGATGTAACTGTAGTAGAGTTGTCCATGTTGTTTTTAAATCCATATTGTTTTCAAGTTAATTGAAAAAATGAACTGTAAGAAAGAAAAGTCTCCATGTCTCTAGGACATTCCATAATATTCTAGAGATTCCCTCTTTGAACTTGTTATTCTAACTCTACTCATCTATCACGCATCCCTCACTTAAACTTCACTATTAACTCCCCTCCCCTTTGTTCTCTCTTCACGCTTGACTGATATCCCTGGTCAACTCATTCTAATCTTCATGCGAGACCATGAACTCGTACACTGTCTCGTGAGTCTCACTCTCCAATAACACACCATAATTATCTCAATTCCCATGACACCACACTATTACATGTTAACCGAGCCCTGGAATGTAATTTCTGTGAAGAAACCACAGAAGTTGCAGACTACTTTTCAGACTACATTAGCAACATTTACTCATAAGGAAGGAAAAAAAGAGATATTGAAGCATGGAAAGAACATAGAAAGAGTTCAAGAAAATGGCAATCAGTGGCTTAATCGTTAAAATTATTAATTTAACATTTTTTTAGCTACATATTTTTATTCTCTTAATATGTACTCATATCCCTTTTATTATTTTTTTTTTCTTATTACTTCTTCTTCTTCTTATCTATCTCTCTTAGACTTACTTGTCCCGCTAATTCTTTGTGTAGTAGGGTTTACTTACCTGTTCCTTATCATGGGTATATTATAACAAATGAAGGAAACCATAAAACAAATAAACAAAAGAATAGGATGGCAAAAAGCAGTTTTAGCGACATGAAAATACACCCACATCAAAGCAAATAACTTCATAACTAGAACAACTGTAAATTTACAATTGTAAAATCTTATATTTACTTAACATTAACGCTCTGTTTGACATTTTGCATGTGTTTTTGTGTGTGTGTTCCGTTTGGCCTGAAATCAACATTTTCAACTGGCAACACTGGATCAAACAAAAGGCTGACCGGAAGTTGTCTATAGGCCTACACAGGAAGTCAGCCAGTTTCTGATTAAACGGATAGACGAACGTATGTTCGTGATTGTTGTTAATAATTGTTAATGTTCACACACGCCTTTTCTGTTCTCTGATCCAACCTGTTTGGTCTCAAGTCTTCATGTTGTTTATCATAACAGCCATAATATTAACTATTTTTTCTTGCTAACACATTCATCATCGAGTACCGTCTGCACAACGAAGGTTGGCTACCATGATCATCATGCATCATGATAGAGCGCCATTCCACTCTCACTCTGTTTCTTGCTTTGATGGTGCGGGTTGTCATAGATTGACTTGTCCTTGTCCATCTTTTGATGTTACTCGTCCATGTTAGTCTTGGTCTGCCTTTTTTACCTGGTATTTTCCCTTCCAATATTACTTTTAGTAGGCTGTTGTGTCTTTTAACGTGCCCCCCAAAATTCATTATTTGTCTTTTCTTAAATTGTATTTAGTAGTTCTCTTTTTAGTTTTAAAACTTCATCGTTTGTTTCTTTTCTTTCTATCCAATTCTACCTATTCTTCTATAAATCCACATTTCAAAGGCTTCAATTTTCTGTTCTGTTTTTGCCTAATGTCCTGGTTTCTGCACCATACAGGAAGAATAATTAGGAAGATGTAATGTAACATTTTGCTATTTGACTTGCAATTCTTAGTTTCACAAACTGAAACTTTCAGCCCTGCTGTTAGTTATTTTCTTGTTAGTAGTATAATATTCATCAGTCATGGCATTAAAATTACTTTTTTCCATACATATTCTTTTGTTTATTTCAATTTTCTTTCTCTCTCTCTCTCTCTCTCTGCGTTCAGGACTCAATCATAGTAAGGATTCCAGACTCTCATATGAAGTCAGCTGTCAGGCTAAGTGTGTTGATCGCCCCCACAGACAGAACATCACGATTAGAGTCTGTCAGATCCACTCAGACTGAACACCCGTTAATACGTTGCACGTGTTCTGCGCCAGTGGCCCAGTGCATCCGATTTCAGCCAGCATTTTATTCGGGTTTGCTTTCCCTAGCCTTTGATTGTCCCAATCTTCCTGCAAGGCAACAGATGATCTTTTCTGTAGGGGGATTCTGCCCTTAGATGGTCGGCCCTCCCAGGTTTACGAGCACCATCTGCCCGAGTCACTAGAGGTGACTAACACAGAATGCACACACAAAAGATGTGAGATGTGACTAACACAGACACGGACACACAAATATGTGCGATGTGACTAACACGACATATACACACAAAGATGTGAGATGTGACTAACACAGACATGCACACACAAAGATATGAGATGTGACTAATACAGACATGCACACAGCGATACGAGGCATGACTAACACTGACACACATCAAGATATATGACACATGACTAACATAATCATGCACATAAATATATAAGATATAAACTGACATTGACATGCACACACATAGATATGACACATGCCTAAAATAGACATGCACACAAAGATAAGAGATATGACTAACATAGATATGCACACACAAAGATATGAGATGGGACTAACATAGATATGCACACACAAAGATAAGAGATATGACTAACATAGATATGCACACACAAAGATAAGAGATATGACTAACATAGATATGCACACACAAATATATGAGATGTGACAAACATAAACATGCACACAAAGATATGAGATATCACTAACCCAGACATGCACACACAAAGATATGACATATGACTAACACTGGTACACACTAAGATATGAGATATGACTAAACACAGACACACATAAAGATATGAGACATAATTAACACGGACACACCGAGATATGAGATATAACTAACATGACACACACCAAGATATGAGCCGTGGCCAGCACACACAAGCTAAGATATGAGCCATGGCTAGGACAGAAACACAGCAAGATATGAGCCATGGCCAGCACACACACGTTAAGATATGAGCCATGGCTAGGACAGAAACACAGCAAGATATGAGCCATGGCCAGCACACAGAAGGTAAGATATGAGCCATGTCTAGGACAGAAACACAGCAAGATATGAGCCATGGCTTCACTAAAAAACACAAAAAATGAACCATGTCTAGCACAGAAACACATTAAAGTTCCCATATGCTTGGGCTTGTTGTAGTCGGCAGACTCTTCTGAACGTGGGAATCACAGGTTTCGTTAAACAGTTGTCCGGAGAACTGAGAGTGCAGTCTGACCCATAGAACGTTCTCTTGCATGTACAGATTCCCGATCGACTGTTGACAGGTGTCGTTGAAACAGTTGTCCGGACAGATAGCTCGATGATAGATTCGAATGATGTGAGTCTTCTGGGGCGTTGCAAAGTTCAGATACCAGTAAACAGAATTGGTTCCACTTCTCCATTGTGTGTGTGCAGTCATTGTCATAGAGATTGGTCTTTGTTTTGCTATTAACTGCGGCCTCTGGTCCACATCCGTCTCCTGTATAACAAGCATCAAATTTGTTGGTCTGGTTTGTGATCTGTTTGAGAGCCAGTTTCCGACCCCCGCCAATGTAGATGGAGCAGATATTTGCAACTATCGCCCTTTTAATCCGTAACTTGTTGATCAGACCAGCCCCAGGGCAGAAGACATCAATCTCGTGCGGACTAACTACAAACCTTGATACATTGTTAAATGAGGCAGAACCATTCAGTTTTACCGTGAAATTGTCCGGATCTTTTAAGTCATTCACATAAATCCTAAACCAGGAGCACGGCAAAGATTGATTGAGAGTTGCCTCAACTGATGTAGAATCTGTGTCCGGATTACATGAGGTGTCGTTGCCATCAAACAGGAAAGTAGGTTCAGATTTTTGGGCATATTTGTAAATAAAATCCAAGTACTGACACTGGGGTCCGAAAATTTTGTGCTGACAACTGTCATTGTTTGGGCATGTCCCTGTAGTTTTGTCACAAACTAATTTTCTTTCATTGGTTATAGTATGTCCAAGGTAGTTGTAGCTCTGAACTGTCTCCAGTGTCTGCAGACATATTCCTTCAACTGTGATATTTATTTGTAGGCCTTGAGAATTTTCTTTGTTTGATTAAAAGTTTATGATCATAGTTTAGTCTTTTTGATATTCATATCTAGACCATATTTTTTGCTTGTTATGTTTATCACATTAAGCAATTGTTATTGTATGTCTTTATGATTTTCTGCTAGTAGAACAGTATCATCAGCATATCTTAGGTTATTGATTATCTTTCCATTAATGTTCAAGAAAACAGAACAGAGAATTGAAGCCTTTGAAATGTGGATATTGAAGAATAGGTAGAATTGGATGGAAGGAAAAGAAAACAAATGATCAAGTCTTAAAACAACTAAAAATTAAAAGAGAACTACTAAGCACAATTCAAACAAGACAAATGCGATTTTTGGGCCATGTTAAAAGACACAACAGCCTACTAAAGTAATCCTGGAGGGGAAAATACAAGGTAAAAGAGGCAGACCAAGACTAACATGGACGAGTAACATCAAAAGATGGACAAATCAGCCTACCTGTACCATCAAAGCACGAGACAGCAGAATGGCGCTCAATGGTAGCCAACCTTCATTGCGGAGACGGCACTCGATGATGATGATGAATGTTTAGGCCTGGCATCTCTGAGATGTTTTTAAAAATTTGCTCAGTGTATAGATTGAACAAGCTTTGTGATAAGATGTATCCTTGTCTTACTCCTCTTTTTATATCCATGGGTGTAGAGTTCTCCTTGTTATATTTTATTATTGCTGTTTGCTCCTAGTACAAATTACATATTAGTCGTATGTCTGTGGTGGCATAAATGATATTACGCGATGTAAAAGTGAATCCCTCTCTGATCTCGAAATGACCATTAGGAAAGAGGACAGTATCCATCTGGAGAACGTGGTCACAAGTTTTGCACACTCTGCGGTTGCAGCGAATAGTACCTCTATGACTAGGGAGGGAAGCTGGAAGACAACCTCTGACAAGAAAGTCGCGGAGGTTATGGTCACGTCTAAAGGCCACCAGTGGTAGGTCGGGAAAGAGCAGACGAGTAGTAGGGTCAGATCGGAGAATAGGGAGGTAGCGATGAATTGTCCTAAAAAACTTGTGACCACGTTCTCCAGACGAATACAGTCCTCTTTCCTAATGGTCCTTTCATGATCAGAGAGGGATTCACTTGCACATCGCGTAATATCATTTATGCCATCATTTGCAAGAGATGCAAGTCAACCTACATTGGCCAATCTGGTCGTCGGATAGGCAATAGGTGCCGAGAACATTTACACGACATCACCCAAGAAGCTGGCACTCCTGCAGCTGCCCACTTTAACTCAGTTGGCCATCATGGTATAGCTGATGTCTTGGTCACTGGCTTAGTATCATGCTCTTCTGATCACCACAGTCGTCTCACTCTTGAGCACCATCTGATCGCTCGTTGGGGTTGCCTCACCCTCGCGGCATCAATGTATCCTAGTCCCTCTGAGGACCCCTCTTCCTCTGTACCCTTCTCCCATCCCTACTCTTCTTCTTATCTCACATTTATGCTCATCTGCTCCTTGTCTTCACCCCTATCTTTCTGTACCCTTCCATCTTCCCTTTCTCCCCCCCTCCCCCTTTTTCCTTTCTGCGTATTACCTTTTTATCCTTCTCCTCCTCATCGCTTTCTCAGTTTCCCCACTTCCTTTCCTCTTTAGACACCCCTGCTAGCGTATTATTCTCTGTGTATCCCCTCCGCTTCTCATCCTATCTTTTACCTGTCCTCCTCTTTGTATATATATTCCTAGTATCCTCCTCAGTCTCTCCGTTCCCTACTTCTTTCGTTCCTTCTTTTTTCACCACCTCTCCTCATATTCCCCATTCCGGACTCTCTCAGTCCTTTTCATTTCTCTTCTCCCTTCTTCTCATTTTCCCCCCCCCCCCCCCTCTTGTTAGGCTCCGTTATTTCTTGTTACCTTATACTCCCCCCTCCTTTTCCTTGTACGACATTAGCTTGTGTTTGGGTTTCTAGTTCTCTCTTCAGGTGTATGAACACTGGTCAGGCATACCCTCGTTTCCATTCTCCTGCCTCGGGAGGTCCCTCCGATAGTCATTCGTTCGTTGGGTTCCCGGCGGATTAACCAGTCGTTTAAGCTTAGTGATTCTATATTTTATATATACATATATTCTCCTATTCTTTCTATATTCTTATCTTAGCTCTGTTCTTTTTTCATTTATTCATCATCCTACTTTTTTCTTTTCTATCCTCTTCTTCTGATCATGTAATTATAGATAATTGTGTTTTACCGCTTGTTTTCGTTGTCATTGTACTATGAGAAAGGCCTCAGGCCAAAACATCAGTATTGTGTTGTGTTCCTCCCTTGTGAAGCTGTCTTCATACCTTGGAGTGTTCTACACTCCCCACCACTGGCCCCTTGCTACCAGCTTCACTGCAGCATCGCAATTATTTGCCTGTTCCCATTTATAGCAGATACTTTGTCATAATGGATTTCTTGTTCATTTAGACTGCCTGATCAATAATGAGAAATAGTTTTGAAAGTTCAAATGCTATAGGTATGTATTAACTAGAAGAGTAATGTTGTTGACTGTATTTCTCATTTGTTTCATTGTCCCTGTATTTCAGTTACCTTACTAACATGGAACCTTGCTTTTCATTTTCAGACTGCCAGAGTTATGGAAACCCAAAGTCTGATACCAGCTGAAAAGATAAAAAAGGAACCAAAATATAAAGTGAGTTAACTGGTTAATACTTAGAAATGGTTCCAACCCCATAACCCCCACCTCAACCACACGTGCATTTTGGTCTTTTACCCTCTTGGCTCTAAAATGGAAAGTGGGATGGAGGGTTTTTAGCTTAAAATAAAAAAATCATCTCTCTTCCATCCATGAGATAAATAAATTCATCACCAGACAGTTTAGCCTGAGTATTCTCAGTTCTATGGTGTTAACCCTGGTCTGACATCTTATCTGTATAAATAATATACTTTTGAGCCAAGGATGAAGGATTCCAACATCTTTGCCAACCATGTATGTCCCAGTATCTTCTTTGCTGGAGTTTGTCAGTCTCTGTCCTGTCTATTAGTGGAATAACCATGTAAAAGTGTTAAGAAACTGTCTCATATAGACTTTTGTAGCTTTAGATGATCTGATCAGCAGAAGTTGTTCCCTCATTAAGCATGTAAAAGTGTTAAGAAACTGTCTCATATAGACATTTGTAGCTTTAGATGGTCTCATCAGCAGAAGTTGTTCCCTCATTAACCAAGTAAAAGTGTTAAGAAACTGTTTAATATAGACATTTGTAGCTTTAGATGGTCTGATCAGCAGAAGTTGTTCCCTCATTAACCAAGTAAAAGTGTTAAGAAACTTTCATATAGACTTTTGTAGCTTTAGATGGTCTCATCAGCAGAAGTTGTTCCCTCATTAACCAAGTAAAAGTGTTAAGAAACTGTTTAATATAGACATTTGTAGCTTTAGATGATCTGATCAGCAGAAGTTGTTCTCTCATTAAGCATGTATTTCAACTGTTTAGCCTTTTAACACTCTTAGTTGACCTGCATGATTCAAGTATGTTGATCATGGATTGCTTTTGTGTCTTCTGCCAAGACAAGATGATAAAAAAAGCTTTCCAGAACTGACCCAAGACATGAAGTATCTTTAAAGTTACCATTACGCTGTTTCTAGGATAGTTACTCAATGATCATAATGTCTCATTTGACAGATATATCAGCATTTTCACAGTCTCATGCCACACTGTGATAAAGCTGGAACAAGGAAGTTTGCATGTTTTAAAGATAAAAAGAAAGTGGAAGATTATACACAAACATGCTTTCATTGTTCAATTTAAAAAAATGTTTTCAAATAGATTATGTGAAATGGACACAGTTCTGTTTTAACACATCATAGCAACAAAATGCACAAAATTAACAGATTTTAGTCACGCTAATGTGCTTCATATACCCCAGAGATCAATATATAACTCAATTGCCAGGCATTGGAAAGAGTAGACCACTATATATATCTTGGTTGTAATATAGATCAAGAAGGTGAAACAAAGAAAGAGATGAGAAGCAGGATAGCAAAAGCAGCAATGAATCTTAAAAACATGGATAAAAATATGGAAATAAAAAATATTATGCAAGAAAAGCCAATTTAGAATATTCAACTCAAATGTATTATCAACACTTACCTATGCATGTGATAAGAGCTGGAAAACACCAAAAGACACTGAGAAAAAAGTATATGCTTTTGAAGACAAATGCCTAAGAAAAATATTCTGTGTACAATGGAATGAATTCAAGACTAATATTGAAATAAGAGAAATGGCCATGTGACCAAAGACCTCATCTACAATTAAGGAAAGAAGATGGACATATGTTGGATATGTACTGAGAAGAGAGAGCATGAGAATTCCAAAACATGCACTTCTATGGGAAACATCTGAATACAGAAAAAGAGGAAGACCTAAAGAACACATATAAGAGAAGCAAAGTTGGCAGGCATACACTCATTAGACAAGATCAAACATCTCACCCAGATTAGAGATGGGTGGTAAAATACACTACAAGCCCTATATGACATCTAATGGCAAGAGAAGGGTCAAGAATCAAGAATGTGTTTCATGCTGATTGAGGTGGATCAGGGATGATGAGTTCTCTCATGCCCATACCATTCTTCCTTCTTCTTCTCTCTCCCCTCTTTGTTTTCCCTCCATTAATGCTTTACAGCAGTTGCAATAATTATGGTTAGAGTGGAACAACACTCCACAATACATTTTTTTTCCCAGTTGCAAGTTTGTGTAGATCAATCAGTAATAATGTTAAATCATTCAAATTGAATCCAATTGAAATCAAATTGAAAAAAAATTGAATCCCTTTCAACTTATTTTTACTATATATTCTATATAAACATATGTATAAATTGAGTAATTCTGAATTAAATAATTAAAAATTAATATATATTGTTATTATATATATATATATATATACACATTTTTTTTTCTTCTTTCCTTCCTCATCTTCCTTTCAGCGTCAAGGGGAGATATAATTTGCAGCCTTTTGCACTTCTGTTCGCCTCTACTGCTGTTATGTTTCCTAGTGCTCCCAATATTCCATTGATCCATCTTTTTGTGGTCGACCCTTGGGTCTGGTGTTCTCACAACGTATGCTGACGGCTCGTGTTGTGTTTTGATCTTTCTGCCTTGTCTCGTGGCCAAACCATTTTATCTGTTGTTTCCTTATATATTCTATGGCAGTTGCTATTCCTAGCTTTTTCTCAGTTCTTCATTTCTGATCTTATCTCTCAGACTGTTTCCTGTCATTCATCTAACACATTTCATCTCAGTAGAGGTTGTTTTTCTCATTGTTCTTGCATCTAGGGTCCAGGTATATATATATATATATAATATATATATATATATATAAAGGGAGCTCTTAAAAAACATCAGAAAGAAGCAATCAACATTTTTCGGGCCCAAAATAGAAGAGGAAAGTTGGAATACTTGTTTACAACTGGCAAAATAAAGAAAAGAGAGATCGCGGATGACAAAGAGAGAAAATACTGGATAGCTTGGTGTCATGGCATGGAAAACAGTCAACAACAGAACTGATACGATGCACTGTGGATAGAAGATTGTGGAGGGACATGATCGCCTATGCCAACCGGTATGGCACATGATGATATATATATATAAATAAAGTAAAGTACCCCCGTCACGCCAAGTGGCGTATAGGGAAATAGGGCGTTAGTGACAATCAATTTTACAGACCTTCGGTACATGATTTTTGGCAAATGTGGTTGGTATTACGCCCGTACCGCTTTACTTTCCCAGAAAAAAATCCAGTACCCATTTAAGGCTGGGTTAACTGGAAGCCATAGGTTGTAATCGAACCCTACCTATATATATACATATATATATATATATATATATATATATATATATATATATATATATATATATATATATATATATATATTATATTGCCTTGCAATCTATAATAGTTTACTGTATATAATTCTCAAAATATTTAAATTTGCATACATATAAGGCTAAGACCTCTTATAGTTTACCACAATAGATGTCTGAAGTATTTTAAGTAACTATTTAATGCGAACATTTACATCATCTTATTTTCTCAGGTGTCAGTGAAAAATGAAGCAAATATACCATTTCTTCGAGATTATTTGAAGAAAGAACAGGATAATAATGTGAGTGTGTTTGTCTTTATTTGTTTATAAATTGTAAACTAACTTACATAAGTTCAATGGTTACATAATTGAGGACAAAATGATCCATCTTCTATTGGAGGTAAACAGACTGTGGTATAATCCTAGAGTGACTGGCTACTATTCCAGAGTAAATGTAAATGTTGTCTTGAAATTGTGACTGGCCTAGCAAGCTGACAGTGGAACATATATTCCTATAATATATAACAGGAAACATGTTATTTTTAGGTTTGGACCAGATTCATTTTCCTGTTTCAAAAACTGTCACAAAATACCTTTTTTATTTGACTACTTCACTCAATAATTCAGATAAATGTGGTTTTGTTATACACCAATGGACAGGGAAATGGATACAGAAAATGAAAATAGCAATATATTTATGATATGTGATTATTTGAAGGAATAAATATATTTTAAAAATATATATTCAAAGTAGATAATTTCAAATTCAAAATATTGTAATTCACTTACCTTTTTCCATGGTTAGAAGTGTTGCTATCCATTTGTCTTGAAATATTACACAACATAATCTAAATTCCTCCAAAATACAGTTTATTTGATGAATTTATGTCTACAAATAATGAAATTATGTATATTTTTCTAAATGACCCAGAATGACAAATATGGCAAATTTATGTCACACCACAACATTACTGGGAGCCGCGATAGCTCAGTGGTTAGTGAACTGGACTACAGAGAACAAGAGGTAGGGTTCGATCCCAACCGACGGCTTCCGGGTTCACCCAGCCTTTAATGGGTACTGGATTTTTTCTGGGAAAGTAAAGCGGCACCGGCGTAATACTGACCTCATTACCCCAAAAACCATGTGCCGAAGGTCTGTAAATGGTCTGTTTATGGTCACTAACACCATATTACCTATACGCCACTTGGCATGACGGGGGTACTTTACTTTTTTACAACAATATTATTTACAAGTCAAGTTTATTATTTTTATTTACACAACTGGACTTATTTTATGTGATATGCTCTAAAGTACCAGTTTCATTATCAGAATCACTACCACTAGATTCTTCTGAGGCACTGATAGTGCTGGAATAGAAGCACCCACTAGTTAAACCTAAGACAGATGATCTTCATCTTTTGGCATTACTATTACGACTACCACCATTATCGCAACAACAAAATTATTTAAAAGTCTAAATACTATGAATACTCTATTTCCTAATCACTCAATAAGAAGGTTTTGAACACAGATCTAGCTTGTTCTGCACTATATCGTTTTGGTCGACTGCAAGAAGTACCAGCAGTGGACTTAATGACAGAAAGTGAGCATTATGTGACAGAAATTTGAGAAACAATGAATTTAAATTAACAATTTTGTAACGCTCAAACTCTGAAACCATGAGGTATCAACAGCAAGTTCTAGTGAGAACTCTCCTACACCTAGAAATCAAGTATTGGTTTAAATAAAAACTCAGTGAAAATGAAACAAATATTCAGCTACACTTGTCAGAGCCGAATTTTCTGCGGATGTTTAGAAATAAACACTTTATCGAACCGACATGTTAGGTAATAATCCTGAAAGAGTTTTAAAAAATAAGACCCTAGGAGATGACAATGCAATTGTAGATGATGAAATGAAGATATACTCTACTACACATTTTTAAGTTTTTAAAAATTCAATTATTGCAATATAAAAAAATTATTGGTAAAGAATGGACAACAAACTGACAATGAACGAATGGTTACGTCAACAGACAAATTTTGTGTCAGATAATTATAGCTTAATGTGGGAGCGTATTGGCAACAAATGGGATGGACATGTTGGATTGCCAATAAGCACACTGGACGTGTTGGCAACAATTGGGCTGGGTGTATCAGCAACAAATAGGCTGGATGTGTCAACGGACTAAATATGAATCAGATAGCCAAAGTGCAATGCGTTTGACAGTCAATAAATCTGATCGATGTCGAGGTGAGAAATAATTACCTCATCCAATACGGGTAGTGACAGTTGTGTTTATCTGCTTACAAGTAAAATTCTAAATCCTAATTATTTGTGCTATTCACTCATGAACCTTTATTGGGATTGATTTTGTTTCTGAGATACAGAGAATACTTTACAAATATTTTAAGTTGAAGATAATAAAATGTCCAAATAAATATTATTTTTGCAAATTATGTGCATAGTATTTTTTACTATTTATAATACTATTATATTTTCCTCCTTCTTTGTCTGTATTACTGCCTTGTTATCAATACAATTTTACGTCTAGTATATGTTTTTCTCCTAGTGTATTTTGTTATTGCTTCTTCTTCTTTTCTCTTTTCACTGATACCTAAAAGGTGTCGTGGTTTATATCATTTGTCGTACTTGAGCTGCTCGAATTGTCTGAATTAGCGATTTTCCTTTGTTGTTACATGTCTCTGTCACTGCATCTATCCATCTTCTTCTTTTCTCTTTTCACTGATACCTAAAAGGTGTCGTGGTTTATATCATTTGTCGTACTTGAGCTGCTCAAATTGTCTGAATTAGTGATTTTCCTTTGTTGTTACATGTCTCTGTCACTGCATCTATCCATCTTCTTCTGGGTCTTCCTCTTGGTCTTTTTCCATGCATTCTCAAGAAGAACGCCCTTGATGGTGATTGGTGAGGATTCATTCTGACCAGGTGGCCAAACCATTTAAGTTGTTGTTCTATATATTCTTGGCATGGTTTTGTTCCTACCATTTTTCTTATAGTTTCATTTGGTATTCTATCTCTTCTTGTGTTGTTTGTTACTTTTCTCAATCATCGCATCTCACATGTATTGATCTTTCTTAATTGTGATTTAGAAAGGGTCCATGTTTGACTTTCATAGCACAAAGTTGGTATGAAAAGGCTATTTATCATTTGTTGTTTAGCTGGCATAGAAATGTTTGGATGTCTTAGCAATGGTGAAAGCTGGTATGTAACAGCATTTGCTTTTTGTATTCTCTGTCTAGTTTTTCATCTTCTGTGAACATTGTGCCCAAATACTTGAATTCTTCTACTTGTTTTATTTCTTTATCTTTGGTCTTAATGCTAACAGCATTAATCCTCAAGATGTTGGTCTTATCTATATTTATTTTCATTCCCACCTGTTGTGATCTATTGTCAAGTATACCCATTTCATCTTGCATCTGTTGATGATTATGTAATAGGAGAGCTATGTTATCAGGAAAGTCTAGATCATCAAGTGGCTTATTCAGCAATCACAAAACACACACACAAAAATAAGGCACAAAAAGTACCATAAGAACACACATTTAGAGATGACATTTTAAATTGTTCCTGACATTTAAAGATGGCATTTTCTCATGGTGACTGACATTTACAGATGCCATTTTATTAACTGTTCTGACATTTACAGATTACATTTTCTCTTGTGCCTGAGTGGTTCAAATGTAAAATCATCATTGAAACCCCAGATGAAAGTTTTCTTGAATTTAGTGTTTAAACTCTGGAATGTTCAAAGTTAGGGTAGTTTCAAGTACAAGGCCCCACTGTATTGTTAAAACAGTCATAGGATAAACAGCTTTGATAATTTAAAAAATGTTATCTCTGAAATGGTTATTGGAGGTCACACTGCAGCCTGCTCTAAATATAAGAAAATAATTTTTTGTTTTCAGGATCAGAAAGTGAAGAATGAAGTAAATGTTGAAGAAGACAGCAATATACCCACTGACATAAAGAGAACATCTATTTCTTGTTCTGGTAAGTTGTTATCTATTTAAGTTATTCCTTTTAATAACAGGGAGTATTTATTCACCTTCTCATACCTTCTATATAATATGGGTAACACATTTTCATTATGTTTCTTATGTGTTTTTCTTTCAATACTGAAGTATGTGCAATTAACACGAGTAAAGACCATTTTTGTGAAACTCCGTACAAGTAACATGTAATTACTATAGTGTTACTATACATATATATATATATATATATATATACAACACACACATCAGTCCTTTCATTTTTGTCTAATCTGGAAAACTTAGTCTGAAGATTGAGCACATTGTGTCTTTGTGTTCAATACTGCAGTAGGTGCAATTAATACGAGTAAAGACCATTTTTGTGAAACTATGCTCTTTTTCTCCTTCAAATTTATTTACACATAACATTTTTCGAAAATGATTGACTGCTTCCGAAAGTGGCAAACACTTTATTTTTTCTAATCAGGAAGTTACCAAAGAGACTCATTTTAACCTGAGAAATGGATAATTCAATGTATATATATATATAGCAGCAAAGATGGCACTACAAAACTGAACATGAAATTGTGTTTATATATAGATATATGGTCCCCAGCATTATTCCCATGAGATGAAGAAAGCATTTTTATTTTTCCTTTTGGGAAAATCACGTAACATTTTAGTTTTCAAGATATTGAATTCGCCATTGAATGTGGTCTGTTTTTGTTATTTTTTTTTTAAATCTCATAATTTAATAGTGCAGAGCTAAAAACAATAATTTTTGTATTCTGCACCCATTTAAACAGTTTATAAACAGAGCTGCTCAGTACAAAGTGACAATAAATTTTAAACATTTGAAAAAAAAATTGGAAAAGTGATCTGATTATTTAGATAAAACAAATACATTTTTTAATGGAAACAGAGCATCTCCACAAAGACAATTCTAAGGCACTAGCCATAATCATTAATATGTTTGTCAAATCGCTCACATCTGTCAATAGCTCTGCATTTTAAAATGATTAATAAATAATTTACGGCATAACATTTGCTTGAAAAAAGGGAATTTTAACAAATGTAGCATTATTTTAAACATAATTAATATTATAATGCCAAATATGAATGAAATCTGACGAACATGATGTGGCGATGTCGTGTAAAGTCTTCAAAACTTCTTGCAGAAACTATTAATTATTATTATACAATAAATAATTAACAAATTTTTAAAAATAAGTACATTATGAATAAAATAAATGTTCATTAAAAATATTAATTTTATTAATAATTATTATTATAAATTAGCACTTCATGTATGTTTCTTTCCCTTTTTGTACATCATTTTTTGGTCTGGTGTACAGGTTTGCCTAAAAAATCTATGGAAGTTATGCATTCTGGCATCATTAATTTGATTTTAGTTTATCAATTTTCACATGATCAACTCATTTTGGTAATCATTTTACATTTCAAGGTCAATTTTGTAGTGCCATCTTTGCTGGTCAGCACATTAGGGTAAAAAAAATTATTTAATGATAGCCTATCATCTCCATTCAGATAGTGAGAATTATCTGCTGAAACAAGAAAGTAGCTGCCCTGATCATGGAATTCTCTCCCATCTTGATAATATTGAGGTGAGTTATATAATTAGAGTTTAAAAAACTGAAGAGCAATCAATTTAAACAATCATGTAAATATAGGTTATGGCCACTTAAATGGAAGAGAAATTCATCAATTTAAATTGTCATTCTATAGATGTTATTGTAATACAATGGGGGCAGTCACTCATTTTAATTGTTACATACACATGTTCATTCTTAAATGTTTCTTGTTAAAGTTGACATCACAGAAATATTGACACTACTATATGTGCTCATTTGAATAATAGTGAAAGTCTGGACCAATATGTTTGCAATAGATTGGTGTTTCTTCACAAACATAATCTGCAGTTACAATTTTTCTTGTTTTATGTTGCATGTGTGGTTTCAAATTGTTGCAGTTAGGCAGATTTTTTTCAAATTGTTACAGTCTCAATAAGTTGTGTATGAATGTCGCCAAAAATAAACAGAACATCAACATAACTGTAGAAGGCAGGCAACTAAAACAATTAGAGGAATTCAAATATCTAGGAAGTTTAGTGACAAATGATAAATGAGCACAATACAATACAATCTTCACCCCAACGTTGTGCTACCAATGCCAGACCTGGACCCTAGATGCATGAACAATAAGAAAAATAACCTCTACTGAGATGAAATGTGTTAGACGAATGACAGGAAACAATCTGAGAGATAAGATCAGAAATGAAGACATGAGAAACAAGCTAGGAATAGCCCCCGCCATAGATTATATAAGGAAACAACTGATAAAATGGTTTGGCCACGTGGCAAGGCAGAAAGAACAAAACACAACGAGCCTTCAACTAACGTTGTGAAAACACCAGACCCAAGGGTCGACCACGAAAAAGATGGATCGATGGAATATTAGAAGCACTAGGAAACATAACAGCAGAAGAGCAAATGATCACAAATTATATCTACCCTCGATGCTAAAAGGCAAATGAGGAAGGAAAGAAGAAGTAGTTGTGTTTCAAATTGTTACAGTCACACAGTTGTGTTTCAAGTTGTTATATTCAAACAGTTGTGTTTCAAATTGTTAAGTCACAAAGTTGTGTTTCAAATTGTTACAGACACACAGTTGTGTTTCAAATTGTTACAGACACACAGTTGTGTTTCAAATTGTTACAGTCACACAGTGGTGTTTCTTATTGTTACAGTCACACAGTTGTGTTTCAAATTGTTACAGTCATAAAGTTGTGATTCAAATTGTTACAGTCATATAGCTGTGTTTCAAATTGTTGTAGTCATATAGCTGTGTTTTAAATTGTTGCAGTCACATAACTCCATTCTCAATTGTGTTAGGTCAAAAGACACAAATATCTCACCATTGCCTCAAGACACAGTTTATTGCATCTACATCAACTTAACATCCTTTTTTGGGTGTACAATGAAGTGGTCATTTGGTGAACATCAGGATGAGAGAAAAATAAAATGATTAATTACTATCAGGCAAATGTTTGGAGCTACTAGTTTCACATGGGTGCCAAGATGCCCACTAGTAACTGGGCTGAGAGTAGACAGCTTATCACAGCTGATTGCCTGTGTCAAGATTCAAAATCTACAGAGCTGACTAAGACACTTCTCCACCTCCCAGTGGTACTCCTCAATGCAGACTAACCAGTCTGTCCAGGCAAGTGGAGGTGAAAAAAATAAAAATTCTACCCGTGCTCAAGAATGCTGTGCTGAAGTGTGATAGCTTTTCAAATATAAGATTTATGCTGCAAACCACATCATCCATGTCTACACACTTTCCTTTTAAGGGCAGATAATGAAGGAAGTAGTAGTCATGTGATCACTGAAGGAACAGAAATGACATACTGATCATATTTATGGTTACATATTCAGACAAGCATCCATTTAAATTACTTCATGTGGTGTTAATTTGTTAATTTTGTTCTCGATTTATTGCCAGGTAGGTCAAGATGAGGACTGCAGTCAAGATTCTAGCCCCCAAACTCTGGTAACTGACAGCCAGTCTAGAAAAGTGCCAGGAGGAGAGATGATAATTCTATCTCAGTTTTGTGATGCTGGAAGGGCTAGTCCTCAGCGCAGACATCAAATAATGCAGACACTTTCTGGAGAGAAATTGCACAAGTGTGAAATGTGTGGAGCAGGTTTTAAGCAAAAACAAACATTAAAGGTACACATAAGAAGACATACAGGAGAGAAGCCTTTCAAATGTGATGTGTGTGGTTCTAGTTTTTCACAAAATGGAAATCTAAAACAACATAAGAAAACACATACAGGAGAGAAACCTTTCAAATGTGATGTGTGTGGTGCTGGTTTTTCACGAGATGGACATCTAAAAGAACATAAGAGAACACATACAAGAGAGAAGCCTTTTAAATGTGATGTGTGTGGTATTGGTTTTTCACAAAGTGGAACTCTAAAAGGACATAAGAGAACACATACAGGAGAGAAGCCTTTTAAATGTGATGCGTGTGGTTCTAGTTTTTCACTTAATGGACATCTAAAACGACACAAGAGAACACATACAGGAGAGAAGCCTTTCAAATGTGATGTGTATGTATTAGTTTTTCACAAAATGGAAATCTAAAAGAACATAAGAGAACACATACAAGAGAGAAGCCTTTCAAATGTGATGTGTGTGATTCTAGTTTTTCACAAAATGGAGCTCTAAAACAACACAAGAGAACACATACAGGAGAGAAGCCTTTCATGTGTGATGTGTGTGGTGCTGGTTTTTCACAAAATGGACATCTAAAACGACACAAGAGAACACATACAAGAGAGAAGCCTTCCAAATGTGATGTGTGTGGTGCTGGTTTTATATACAAGGAAATCTAAAACGACATAAGAAAACACATACAGGAGAGAAGCCTTTCAAATGTGATGTGTGAGGTACTTGTATTTCACAAAATATAAATCTAAAAGCACAAAACAACACATACAGGAGAGATGTCTTTTAAATGTGATGTGTGTAGTATTTTTTTTATCACAAAATATAAATCTAAAAGCACATAAAACACGAAAGATGTCATAAAAATTTGATTTTAGCAGCACTGGTTTTTCACAAAATAGAAATCTAATGCTGTACAAGGGGAGGCATACTAGACAGAAGCCTTTCAAAGGTAAATTTTGTGGCACTAGATTTATTTACAAAAATAACCTCTGTATATCTTCATCCCAATGTTGTGCTACCAATGCCAGACCTGGACCCTAGATGCAAGATCAATTAGGAAAATAACCTCTACTAAGATGAAATGTGTTAGACGAATGACAGGAAACAGTCTGAGAGATAAGATCAGTAATTAAGAACTTAGAAAAAAAGCTAGGAATAGCCCCCATCATAGAATATATAATGAAACAACAGATAAAATGTTTAGGCCACGTGGCACGGCAGAAAGATCAAAACACAACACAAGCCCTCAATGAACGTTGCAAGACTACCAGACCCAGAGGGTCGACCACGAAAAAAATGGATCGACGAAATACTAGAAGCACTAGGAAACATAACAGCAGCAGAGGCAAACAGAAGAGCAAAAGACCGCAAATTATATCTCCCTCAACGCTGAAAGGCAAATGAGGAAGGAAAGAAGAAGATACCTCTGTACAATCATAGGAGATGATGAGAGAAACATTTAATATATTATGTATTTTGTACAGTTTTAACACATTTAAGATTAAAGCTAAACAAGAGAATATGCTCTTGCATGAGAGCAGCCTTTCCAATCTGATGTTTGTGGTACTGTCTTTTCAGAAAATGTAATACCATAGGAGATGGATTCTCAGAGAAGATGGATTTATGGAGTATTTGAAACAACAGCAGGAGAGGCCATGAGAAATAACAATACTGCTAACTGTACCTTGAATCAACCCTGAAATGAAATTGAGGAAAGGAAAGAAAAAGACAATTTGCTATGTTCTGTGCATATTCTTGATTAAAGGTTCATGTGTTTCTTCACCAATGTATTTCCTTCTATGTTTTAGGATATTTTCTAATGGCATAATTGTGTTACTGCCATATAATACAAATTGTAGTGAGAACTTGGTGTCTTTGTTATTTGTTAATGTTCATAGCTGGCAACCTTGATTTAATTCTACATTCTGGTCTCTATCTCTTTCCCTTAATAATTATTAGAACATTGCATTAAAGGAAGTGGCATTTCATACTGCAAAACATTATCAATGTTGGATGGACTGTACTGCTGGCTTTTAAGGAAGTTTAAGGAACCTAAATTTATATGTGCAACCGTTGAAAAATTATTTTTGATGCTTCAAACCATGGCTGTTTGAAACCATCATCATTGATTGGCATCTCCGCATCGAAGGTTGGCTACCATAGAGCACCATTCTCTGTCCCTTGTAGTAAAGGTTGTCATAGGCTGATTTGTCCATCTTTTGATGTTACTTGTCCTTGTTAGTCTTGGTCTGCCTCTTTTACCTTGTATTTTCCCTTCCAATATTGCTTTTAGTAGGCCATTGTTTCATTTAACATGATCCAAAAATCTCATTTGTCTTGTTTGAATTGTGTTTAGTAGTTCTCTTTTCATATTTATTTGTTGTAAGACTTCATCATTTGTTTTCTTTTATCTCCATCCAATTACATCTATTCTTCTATATATCCACATTTCAAAGGCTTCAATTTTCTGTTCTGTTATCTTGTCTAATGTCCATGTTTCTGTGCCACACAGGAGTGTTGAGAAAATATAACATTTTGTTATTCTTATTTTTAGCCCTGATGTTATTTGTTTTGATGTCAGTATTTGTCATGGCATTAAAATTACTTCTTGAAGTTCCTATCTTTTGTTTATTTCAGTGTTATATTTCCATTTCTGGTTATAGTGTGTCCAAGGTAGATGTAGCTCTGAATTGTATCCAGGTCTATTCCTTCAAAGAAGTAAAGGCATCAAGTTGCATAGAGATGTGAAGCTGCTGTAAATTGAGTTATTTGTGGGTCATCATCATTGCACTCCGAACATGTCCATAGGTGCTCAGATCCCCTTCTCAGCAATTCCCTCAGTGTCCCGCGACTGACGACTCCAGTTCTATGTTGGTTGATAAGTCTTCTTACACGGCCACCAAGTTTCTCATTTCTGGCTGTGCCCATCTTAACTCCCATTTCCATCATCCGAAGAAGTGACGTTGATCTGTGTTTGTCGAAGTCCTGTGCTCTTCCCACATCTCGAAGGGCATTGATGATGTCCGCCCGATCCATCGGTTGCCCGTCCTCAACGACAGCGCAGCTAGCCAACCTGTCCGCTCTCTCATTTCCCCGTACTCCCGCATGTCCAGGGACATAGACAAAGGTGACCTTACGTATTTTGGATTTCTGCATGCGTACAAAGCCCGCCTCCACTTTTTTTATCATGCTCATCAAATCACTCAGTATACATGCGTGGATGTAGCCTTGTGACTCTAACCATTTGAATGCCTTGGTCACTGCCATCACCTCCATTGTCATGCTACTCGTGGTCATGGCGTATGCACCACTGTCTTCCTTGGCTATTCTGCCTGCCGAGCGTGCTGTAAATGCCCATGCACTTCTTTCGTGTCGTCTTACAGATCCGTCTGTATAGATGACTGCATCTTTCTCATCGGTATTATCGCAGATGAGACCTTTGACCTCAGCATTAACCACGACCGGGTTCTGTTCCCTACTTTTCCTGTCGAGTGTGACAATACATGAGAAAGTCCCCTTGAATGACGTAGGCACCGGTATCCACTCCTCACCAACGCTGATATTGGTAAGCCCACAGACCTGTTTGATGACATCTTCTGCTCGGCCCACCCATGATTTGCCTCTTTTTAGCCTGGTACCTTTCTCTGTGTTGAGCACGTGGTGCAATGGATGCTCTGTATCTGTACTAATCTTCAGGTATGCTCGTGCTCTCCGGATCTTGATTCTGTCATCCATGGTTGGAAAGTCAAGAAGATACCTCATTGCTACACAGGGAGTGTCCCTCGTACATCCCAGGATAATGCGCATAGCTTCATTTTGTATTTTCTCCAGCCTATCAATTTGAGTCGTACTGACAGTAAGAATGGCCAGGGCATACTCGATTGGTGCGAGGACTAATCCCGGAACAGAAGAGTAAGTAGCTTCTGCTCGATGCTGCCAGCTGCCATGAACTTCAAGGCAGCTAATCCTTTGCGGGATTTTGTTATCATATGGTCGACGTGGTCCCGAAAACACAGGCTGCGATCGAACTTAACTCCAAGGTACGTCATCAACTTGTCCCTGGTCACCTCATCAGCTCCCATTCGTACTACCGGTGTGGTCGTATTAACGATATGATTGTTAAGGGAGAACCATGAAACTGATGCTTTATTAGGATTAACCAAAGCACATGAAACCCCACACCAGGAAGAAATGCGATCGAGTTCGTCTTGCATTGTGGAGGCGATTCCCCGTCTGTCTCTTCCCTGTCGATATACCAGAATATTATCATCAGCTGCTGTAAAGCTGATGATAATAGCAATACAAAAAAAAAAAAAAAAAGTGGTATAGTAACAGCTTTACGTGGTAATGGACAAATCAAAAGCGGGTGGATGGGGTGAGTGCCACAGGACGGGAAATATCAAGAGCTCGCTTGAAGGTAGATTGGAGAACTGAATCAGGATAGAGACGACGCATAAAGAAAACATCAGGTGGGCCTGTTGGAGATAATCTTGATTATCCTGGCAGATACGACAAAGTCATAATTGAGAATATGGAATGGAATCTCTGCAGTGAGATGGATGAGACGAGGTGTAGAGAAGATAACAGTGGACATCTGTAACAGCACACCTGAAGGTTTTGAGTGTTATCTTTGTTTATGATTATTGTTTTAGTCTTTTTGTTATTAACATTATTATGTCATCATAAACAGTGAAAAGATAATTAATGTTCAAACTAAACTGATTGATTTTGCTGAAATAACTAGGGTCACAGCTAAGGTGACCATTTGTCCGGGGCAGTCCCGGAATTTGACATTTTTTTAACCTTTGTCCCGGATTAGCTGCCGTACCGGTTTTGTCTCGATTTGGCATATTTTTTAGCTTTTGTCCCGGATTGATAAAAAATAATTTGGGACACAAACGTTTACCAATTTTGCCATTTTGGTATACGGTGTACATCTCTTCAATTAAAAAAAAAATATTATTCCGTTGCTGTGTAGACAATTTTGTTTAATATCAAAACAGTAGAATGCGCTCCTAGTTTTAAATCTCGTATATATTCGTTGTGTTACTAACTTTCACTTTCGCAAAAAATGGCACCGAAGCGTAATTGTAGTTTTAATCAAGATTTACAAAAGGAATACCCTTTTATAAAAAAAGTCTACATCGTCATCAGACTTCACTGTAAGATGTAATATATGTTCATCCGGGTTTACTATTAACCATAGTGGACGTGGTGATATTAAGAGTCACATAAATAGTGATAAACATAAGAGAGCCGTCGCTACTGCTGCATCAAGCTCGTCGTTGACAATTTGTTTCGAGCTGAACAGGTTGGTGACAAAGAAGAACAGTTAGCTGCTACAGAAGGTGCCTTTGCATATCATACAGTGATGCACAATCACACGTTTAGATCTATGGACTGCACATCAAAATTGCTTCAGGTAACTTTAGAACCAAAATTTGCTTGTGCACGTACGAAAACAGAAGCTATTATTCGGAATGTGTTCACACCCCATGCTCTAAACGAGTTGAGATGTGACCTAGAAAACGTAACATTTATCTCCATACTGACAGATGCCTCCAACCTCCCTTTTAAATGTGGATCTGTTGGGGAAAAAAATGGAGAATTCGGTGGAAAGAAAAAAAAGGCAAAAGAAAAAGATACTCTGAATCAGCTGAAAATTTAAAGTAAAAAAAAAACAACTACTTGACACAATCAGAAAAAGACCATATTTTGGATATGTGAAGATTCACAATTGGCTACTAAAAGTCACATTGGAAGTGAAGGTACACGGTAGACGAGGCAGATCAAGGCTAAAATGGACTGATGACATCTAAAGATGGACAGGTGAAAATATGGCATGCACCATCAAAAGAAGAGACAGTAAAATATTCCTCCATGGTAGCCAACCTTCGATGTGGAGACAACACCCAATGAGTGGATGATGATAAAAGCTCACAGGATGTTGTTGGCGCTGAGAGTCATGGCAGTTGCTGGTATCGAACTGCAGGTCTGGTGTATTTGTATTGGATATAGTCCCCTTGTCCATCAAGTACACTATGACCAGACCATTCTCACTGTTAGTGCTATTCAGACTTCACACATTGACAGACTTGAAATAGTCCAAAATGAAGCCATGCGCAGTATGCAGGTGAGACACTTCTCATGTGGCAATATGATTTCTACTCCATTTTCTCACTGTGGAGAACGTGCTTTATGATCGTGTGAGTAAGCAAGAGAAGCTGATTGAAGATAAGGGGAATATATTAGAATGGGTTAATCGTTAATAGCCCGTGTTGAGTATAATGTTACTTTGTGTGTGGGATGTCTAACACAAATCCAGGGGAACAAAGTGTACCCGTACCTCCAGGATTTCGTATTACCCTGTCTTTCATTGCCACACTACACCGAGAATGGTGAGAACAGAAACCGTTTATTATCATTCTAGAGGTTAATATCGTCATTTGTGAAAATTTCATTAACACGGAAGTACTGATATTAAAAAAAAAAAAGTAAAGTACCCCCGTCACGCCAAGTGGCGTATAGGGAAATATGGTGTTAGTGACCCTATATTTTACAGACCTTCAGCACATGATTTTTGGGGTAATGTGGTCAGTATTACGCCCGTGCTGCTTTACTTTCCCAGAAAAAATCCGGTACCCATTTAAGGCTGGGTGAACCCGGAAGCCGTCGGTTGGGATCGCACCCTACCCCTTGTCCGTGGTAGTCCAGTTCACTAACCACTGAGTTAGCTCGGGCTCCCAGTACTGATATAAGCAAATGTTTATTTTGGCGTTTACTAAACATCACTTTTGAATCTATTCTGCATTATATATATTGTACTGGTATGTAGTCATTAGACATACCTTTATCCTGCTGCTTGGATTATTTCTGGTGGTAGCCCACCAGCTTCTGTTGCTTTATATTTGGGTGACAGCCTAGCAATTTTTTTGTATTATGATTATTTTGTGTTCTAGCATTATTTAGTTTGGGCATCTTGTATTGTTCCATTTTGATGATTTCCCAGGAGATTGAGATGCTTCGTTTTCTTTCCATCTTTCTAATATTTCAGATGAATCTAATCTTTCCTGTGTATCATTGATTTTGTCTGTGTGGGGTTGAAGCTATCATGTCTTTTTTTCGTAACGTGACCTTACATAAAATAATCTATTCTGGAGGTACTGAACACCGAAGAGGGGTAGGTATCATCTTGGATGCAGAAAGAGCAAAAACAGTGAAAGGCTTTTACCAAATTTCCGACAGAGTCCTTTTAGTGAAATTGAATGAAAAGCCTATAGATATAAATCTTATACAAGTTTATGCACCAACAGCAGACAGTCTAGAGGAAACGATTTATAATTTGAAATATTAATTTCAATAAATTGATAATTTTACGACGAGTTAAATGAGGCACTTCATGAATGCAAACCACATGAAAACACTATAGTTCTAGATGATCTTAACGCAAAAGTAGGAAAGGAAACAGTTGAGGAAGTAGTTGGTCATTATGGCTTAGGCGAGAGGAATGAAAGAGGTGAGAAACTTATTGACTGGGCAAGAACACACAACATGATGATAGGAAAAACCTGGTTTAAGCATCATTGAATCAATTCAGAGGAAGAGGTATGCTTACAGCACTCGGAAAAAATGACAAATAATCAACAACAGAAAAAAATATGGACCAAGGCAGGATCGAACCCGTACTCAGTGGCACAGCGCCTTGCCACGAAAAGCTAAACGCTAGGGAACACCTGGTTTAAGCATCATCCAAGATGTCTGTGGACATAGAAAAGCCCTGAAGACAACGCTCGTAATCAAATTGTTTATATAATGATAAGCAATAGATTTAGAAACAGACTGGTGTGTGTGAAAACTAGACCAGGGGCAGATTGCAATAGTGATCATGTACCAGTTGTGGGAAAGCTTATAATAAAATTAAAAACAACAAAACGAGCCTCAGTTTACATCAGGTTAAATTTAGACTTGCTCAAATCAGACAAGAAGCTGCAAGACAAATATAAAATCACGATTCAGAACCGGTACAATGCAATAGAGAAGATACAAAGCAATGATGACCAGTGGAAATGTTAAAAGAATCAATGCAACAAAGATCAGAAGAGTGCATACTACCAGTAAGGACAAATTCAAAAAGAAATGGATGACAGTTAACATTTTACATCTAATGGATACAAGAAGAAGAAATAAAGAAAAAAAGAGATGAGCATAAGAGATTAAATAACGAAAATGTAATAAAATGCAATGAAACAAAATAAGCATGGCTAAAAGAGAGATGTAAAGAGACTGAAATGCAACAAAAAGGAGATGCTAAAGTTATATACAAACAAATTGAAGAATTAACAGGAAGAAAAACGCAATCAAAAACTGGATGTTTAAGATCAAAGGGAGGAGAATTGTTGATTGAACAAGAAAACATAAGGAACGATGGACAGAATACATTAAAGATTTTTATAATGATGAACGAAGTAAATATTAAGGATAATGGAGAAGGGCCAGCAATACTCAAAGAAGAAGTAGAAGAAGCGTTGCACAATATGAAAGCAGGCAAAGCTCCTGGACTAGAAAATATAACTAAAGATGAGATTAAAGCCATGTGTGATTTTGGAATAGCAATAATAACAAACTTATTGAATGATATATAGACAATACAACAGCGGATATATACCAGACGATCTGCTGAAATCAATATTCATAGCCCTACCAAAGAAATCGGGTGCGATTGATGCGATGATCATCGCACAATAAGCCTTATGAGTCAAATGACTAAGATATTACTAAGAATCATCATGCGAAGAGTGCGAAACAAAATCATTCCAGAAATTATTGATGAACAGTGTGGTTTCGTTAGAGGTAAAGGAACGAGCAATGCCATATACATCATAAGATTTTTAGTAGAAAGAGCCATAGAGGTGAAAACAGATCTATACCTATGTTTCATAGATTATACCAAAGCATTTGACAAAGTAAAGCACCAAGAAATAATCACAATTTTAGAAAGCATAAACGTAGACAGCAAATATCTAAGAATAATAAAGAACGTGTACTGGCAACAAACAGCGGCCATAAGAACTAGAAACCAATTGGGAATGTTCAACAAATAAAACAGGGTGTTAGGCAAGGTTGTGTGCTGTCACCAGATTTGTTTAATATCTATAGTGAACTTATTATGATCTATAAGGGGGATGCCTGGAATAACAATTGGAAGTCATAATATAAATAGTCTAAGGTATGCTGATGATACAGTCTTAATCGCTAAAAGTGAAAATGAGTTGCAAGAAATGTTAGACATTATAGTGAAAGAAAGCAAAAATAAAGGACTCAGCCTTAATAGCAAAAAGACAGAAGCAATGGTAACAACAAAGAAAAAGACATCACCTCAGTGCAAATAAACACAAGTGGAACAATATTGAAACAGGTAAATGAATTAAATATTTGGGAACTTTGTTAACCTCAGATGAAAGATGTACAAAAGAGATCAGATGCAGAATGGCTCAGGCAAAAACAGCTTTCCAACAAGAAAAAAGAGTTCTTAAATGTTATGTAGAGCCAATCTTAACATATAGATGTGAATCATGGACAGTAGAACAACAAGAGAGTTTGTAATAAAAGCTTGGACCTTGGGGTGTCACATGGATAGAACTCCGACTTAGAAAAAAAAGACTTATGCAACGGGCATTCAACGAGCATCACCTCTAGAGGTGAACAGAGCTTCGATGGACAACTGTGAAGGTGAAAGGAAGGAGCTGTCGAGCAATGAAGATGTTACTCCCAGACCCCTAATATAAGAACATGATGCTGGAAGGACTTGGTGGCCACTGACTATTTTAGAACTGTTTTACGTTGAAGATAATTATTATTTCATTTTTAGTGCTTTATGTGTTCTAGTAGTGTGGGAAATAAAGGCTAATTACATCTGCAATAACAATCGGGATAACAAAAAAAATTCTACCCAGGTGGGATTTCACTTTGGAAATCTTAATTTTGTCCTTCTGAGTGTCATTGTACACTATTTTTTTTTTAATGTTCAAATAAATATTATATTTGCAAATTATGAGTATAGTATTGTTTACTATGAAATTGGAAATGGGAGAGTTACAATTAGGTATCTTAATTAAGTGTAAATGAAGGTCTGTATCTTTGTGATTGCCATTTTTGTAGTTCTTCATGTTTCACAGTCATATAATGGGAGTGATTGAAATTTTGAGTTGACAATTTTATTTTTGTATTTAACCTAACTTTTTAATGTCCCTATGTTTCCTAGTGCAATGAAGGTTCATCTTGCTTTCTGTGTCCTAATGTTTGGTATCATTCTCTACACTCCGTCTTTGTCTATATGATGCCTGGATATCAATACAATTTTACGTCTAGTAGGTTTATTTCTCCTAGTGTATTTGGTTATTGCTAACTGCATTAATTCTCAAGATTTTGGTCTTATCTCTATTTATTTTCATTCCCAGCTGTTATGATCTCTTGTCAAATATGTCCATTTTATCTTCAGCTTTCATAATTTAAAAAAATGTTATCTCTGAAATGGTTATTGGAGGTCATTCTGGTTCCTATATATAGTATATATATAGTAGATATATATAGTATATATATATCTGGTATAGTATATATATATATATATAGTATATATATATATATATATATATATATATATATATATATATATATATATATAGTATATATATATCTGGTTCTGTGTACATTAACGCACTTTTTTGCACGATTTTCGACGTTCAGGACAGCCGCACTTGGTTGCGATTTCATTTTGGATTTGATAGGATAGTTTTATTTATTTTTGTTGTTTTCTTTAACACATTTCGATTGTTTTTGTTTTGGTTGTTTCGTTATCAGTTTTGTGTGTGTGTTTTTTTTTATTGTTCCTGATGAAGGCCTATTGAGCCGAAACGTTGTTTAGTCTGTGTCGTCCACTTGTCACGTAAAGCTTCTTACATACCATTTTTTTATTTTTGTATTTTTCCTTATATTCAGCTTTACTGCAGCTTCGCATTTTTATGCCATAACCTTTATTGGAGGTCACACTGCAGCCTACTCTAAATATAAGAAAATAAATTTATGTTTTCAGGATCAGAAAGTGAAGAATGAAGTAAATGTTGAAGAAGACAGTAATATACCTACTGTCATGAAGAGAACATCTATTTCTTGTTCTGGTAAGTTATTATCTATTTGTTGTTGTTGTTGTGTTTGCCAGCTTTCAACTCTGACGAAATCCCTAGAGACTAGGAACTGAATTTTGCATGTTAATCCATTTTTCCCTGGCAGCCATGTGCACAGGTGTCCCTTACCGAACAGGCAGATAACTCATTATCTATTTAAGTTATTCCTTTTAATAACAGGGAGTCTTTATTCACATTCTCATACCTTCTATATAATATGGGTAACACATTTTCATTATGTTTCTTATGTGTTTTTCTTTCAATACTGAAGTATGTGCAATTAATACGAGTAAAGACCATTTTTGTGAAACTCCACACAAGTAACAGGTGATTACAATGGTATTATATATATATATATATATATATATATATATATATATATATATATAGACACACACATCAGCCCTTTCATTTTTGGATCACAATTGTTGTCTATATCAGATTTTTTTCTCTCATCGATCCATACTCTCCAAGTCATACTTCCTGTCTGCTTTCAGGTTCTCTACAGGCAATTATAGTAAGATCATGACTATTTTTTGTTTCACAGATTCTGGCGTAAGCAGTCAATCATCTATCTATCTTTCGTTCGCCTGAAGTATTGTCTTTATCTGCAATGTCGTTTCCTCTATAAATTTTAGTCTTTTGTAATTCTTGCAGTGGCCCATATAGTTTTGTCTGTAGTGTTGTATCTATGGGCCAATGGATTTTCCTCAGTCTACTATATTCAGTGCAGTCTTGAAGTATGTGTTCAGCAATCTGGGGCGCCTGTCCACATGTACAAATAGTTAAGGTGCCGATCTTGAATTTTGTATACATGTGACTATGGAGTCGATTGTGTCCTGTTCTGAGGCATATAAGGATAACTTGTTCATATCTATTCATATTATGAAAGGCATCCTGATTTGGGGCTTGTGATCCTCTGATTGATTTGATTATCTGTTTCTTATGATGGTATGTAACTGATGTATCTAGTTGTGTGCCTGTTGCACCTTCTTTTGCCAGCTGATCTTTTCTCTCGTTTCCTGGTAATTTCCACAGTGAAATAGGAACCACTGCAGGGCAACTCTGTGGTGTTTGCAGAGTTCAGTCAATAAGTTCTGCAGCTGTGTGATCCTGTGTGATAAGCTAACCCAACTTATCCGCTTTTTCATTTCCCCGTGCTCCCGCATGTCCAGATACATAGACAAAGGTGTCTTAAGTATTTTTGTTTACTTCTGCAATGACTCTACCCATTGCCTGCGTACACAGTCCATTTTCACTTTTCTTATGAAAATGTATCCCATTTCTGAAGTATGTAGGGTGGGAGCATGAAAATCGCATGAATTGTATAGTAGCCAGGAGGAATTCAATGTTCCAAGCTAAACACTTGTATGACATGACTAAAGATTTTAAAACCATGCGACAGACTCTCTTCATTCTAACCTTTTGTCATTTGTATTTTCTAAGCATCATCGGTGTGTGATTTTTTTTCCCGTTTAATATGGCCACTTGAGAAACTTAGACGCAAATACACAAACAGAAATGTAACATAGAAAGTATGCAGAGAATGGCAAAACATGGGTGGCCATAATGATACACATAAAAAGAAGGAAAAAGAAGGAAACAGAAAAACAGACAAAGTTTGTATAGGTAAGGTAAAGCACGAGACTTAAATTGGCGTCATAGCACGCGAGTTTTCAATCATATGTGCTCGGCCGCCTATCCAGGAGTGTTTGGAGACTTCTGGATAGTGTCGCTTTAAGCGAGGCGGCATTCCTCACCTTCTCAGAGTTCTACTCTGGAACCCATTTCTGCCTCGGCTGGGTCGACCGCGGGGGTATTTTTTTTTCCAACTAAGAGTGTACAACTCACACTGCTTCCAGCGGGAATCGAACACGGGTTGTCCGAAAGTGGGTAGTCCATTCAGTGAAAGTTTGTAAATGGACAGCAAAGGGAAGCGGAACAATAACTAATACAAATACAGATTCATGTTAATTTGGAAACTTATTTTCACAGCACATATGTTTCTTAAAAATAAAAAATAAAAACACAATAAATATAAATTAATGGATATATCTTGTCGTCAGTTTTAAACAGTAATATTTTTTATCTACATTTAGTTAGAAAGTATGGACATAAAAAGTTTATACAGAAAATCAACAAATAAGCAAACATAAAAAGAAAAAGCAATTTACAGCACTGATCATAATCTACAGAGAAGAAATTAGAATTAACTGCGCGTTTCTAGTCTAACAGAGGGAAGTTATTGATACGGCTTGAGGACATCAATTAAGTGCAAAGTGAAACTTGATAAAGACAGTCATGTTTTAAGATCAATGAATGAAAGTTGTATAGAGAATGCACACATTTGTCATAGACATGAAAAAAAATAAACTATTTAATGGTGAAAGAAACACATAAAAAAAATACAGTTTAACGAGTGGATTAAAAGCCTGACTACTTACTTATTTTAATCATCATGTGCCATACCGGTTGACGTAGGTGATTATGTCCCTCCACAATCTTCTATCTACAGTGCATCGTATCAATTCTGTTGTTGACTGTTTTCCATGCCATGACACCAAGCCATCTAGTATTTTCTCTCTTTGTCGTCCGCGATCTCTCTTTCCTTTTATTTTGCCAGATGTAACCAGTATTCCAACTTTCCTCTTCTCATGATGTGCCCGAAAAATGTTGATTGCTTCTTTCTGATGTTTTTTAAGAGCTCCCTTTTTGTGTTGGCCTCTTTGAGAACTTTCTCATTGGTCTTTTTATCTGTCCAGGGAACTTTCAACATTCTTCTGAGAAATCCCATCTCTGTGGCCTCTAATCGTCTTTTCATTTGGTTGTCTACTGTCCATGATTCGCTTCCATAAGTCAGAATTGGTTCTATATAGCACCGATGAACTCTCTTTCTCATTTTTATTGACATAGATTTGTTGCATAAGATATTTTTTATTTTCTGAAATGCTATTTTGGCCTGAGCTATTCTGCTTTTTATTTCTGTGGTGCATCTTCCATCTGATGTTATTATTGTGTCCAAGTATTACTTATTTTAATAGGAGGAAAGAATTTTACAACCGACCTATGCCATGAAAATAATTAACTAACCTAATTAAAAGTCTCTACATCAACAGCCAGTAGGCCCGGTACTTGATGATGATGATGACATCAACAGCCAGTAGGCCCGGTACTTGATGATGATGATGACATCAACAGCCAGTAGGCCCGGTACTTGATGATGATGATGACATCAACAGCCAGTAGGCCCGGTACTTGATGATGATGATGACATCAACAGCCAGTAGGCCCGGTACTTGATGATGATGATGACATCAACAGCCAGTAGGCCCGGTACTTGATGATGATGATGACATCAACAGCCAGTAGGCCCGGTACTTGATGATGATGATGACATCAACAGCCAGTAGGCCCGGTACTTGATGATGACATCAACAGCCAGTAGGCCCGGTACTTGATGATGATGATGACATCAACAGCCAGTAGGCCCGGTACTTGATGATGATGATGACATCAACAGCAGCTGCACAGTCGAAACAGCGGTAAGACAAGGATGCGTAATCCCCCCCCCCCTTTTTCCCACATTGTTCATTACATACATGGACTACATATGCCTGTTAGCCAATCCATCGGAGACAGGGGAGATCAACGAGCTTCTATCTGCAGACGATCAGGAACTAATACATAGAACAATAAAATATCTACAAGAACATTTAAATAGACTCAACAACACAGTCACACAATACAACATGAAAATCAGCATCAACAAAAGAGAAGTAATTATTATTGCAAAAGAGAAACAGAGCATCAACATAACTATGGACTGAATGCAACTAAAACAAGCAGAGGAATGTAAATACCTAGGAAGTTTAGTGACAAACGATAATTCACAAACAGCAGAAATAGACTCAGGATGCAACAAAGCTTGTCAAATCATTGGACAGCTATCACCACTATTGTCCAACAAGGAGGCAAAACGGGCACTCTACATTATACTCTTCGTCCCAACGTTGTACTGCAAATATCAGTCCTGGACCCTAGATGAAAGAACAATAAGAGAAATAACGTTTACTGAGATGAAGTGTGTTAAACGGATGATAGGAAACAGTCTGAGAGATAAGATCACAAATGAAGAACAGAGAAAAAAGCTAGGAATAATCCCCGGCATAGAATATATAAAGAAACAACAGATTGAATGGTTTGACCATGTTGGTTGGTTGGTTGCGTTCGCCAGATGACTAAAGTATTCTAGAGTATCGTAGTAAACTAGAATATTCCTCTTCATCATCCGCCCTTACAAGGACGTAGTGGACGTGTCTGCGTTGTGCTGTGGTTTGCAGTATAACTGTTATATTTGCGCCTTTCGGCCCAACACATCCGACTTCGGCACGACATTTCTGAGTACCGGGTTGTCTTCCCTCTTCGATCCCTGCACGCTTGGCCAGACTAGACAGGTTAGTCTGTTACTGGATGCACCACGGAGAGGTGGAACAGGGTCTAGATGGTTTTGGTTCACCGATCCTGGCGCAAACCATCAGCTGTGGGTCGCTGACAACTTCCAGCTCTGGTGCTGGGTGGCGCGCCTTCGCCACCATTTGGCTATGTGACAAGGCAGAAAGATCAAAACACAACACAGCGAGCCATTAATAAACGAGAACACCAAACCTAAGGGACGACCACGAAAAAGATGGATTGACGGAATATTATTATAAGTATTCTTGGTTGTATCATACAAACATTCGAGAACTCTTGTTCTCTCCTCAAAGAAAGTCTTGTAGGCCAAACAATCATTATAAATTCAATCTGGCAACTATGAATATACAATAGAATACTGGGCAACCCTGGGTACACCAACAGAGGGAAGATGGCTACCACCTGCTGCTAAGTTCTGGTCATTTATTATACATTTGAGGATTTAATCGAAAGAAAAACAGTAAGTTATTATCGGGGGGGGGGGGGGGGGTAATTTCCATTTTAGCGTGGTATGATCGGTGAAACCTCGGACTAGGTGTCCAGGTTAGATTATTATGGTAAGTAAGTTTAGTAAGTAAACACTTACTTAAACACTGTGTGTGATTAGTGTGAATCAGTGTGATGATATAGATGAAATAGAGAAGAAAGATGATGATATTGATAATTGATAAGAAGATTAGATTGATATGATCATCATGATGATATTGATACTATCAATAAACTAATAAGTCATTATAATAACTTATTATAATAAAATATGACAAAATGATAGATTAAAATTGAAGCAGATCAGAAGATGGCAAATTTAAAGTTATACTACTTTATATACTAAGTTATTATTATTATTATACATAAAATAACAATATATTCATAATGATGTGACTTCTTTAGCAGTCACTTTAGCAGATTATCAGTGAGTTGATTGAGTATTGTCACTATGACTATTGTGTATTATTTTTATGTGAGATGAATCAGAGAAATTTACAATGATTCTGACACGAATGAATTGCAGAGAACGAGTGAACGACTATTATTTTTGGCAGAAATTGGCAGTTATTTTGATATAAATCAAATAAAATGATAATTATTTTGACATAAGGCAAAAAACATAAAATTTAAGCTGCTGAAAGAGCTGACGATCGGTTTGACAAGGGAAAAAAGTGGCATGGTTACAACATTATGTAAGTGAGGGACAACACAAAATCAAAACAGCATTGCAGCTCAGTAGGCCTTCAGCTGGAACAGTGGACAACAGACACACAAATATGTAAATTATGATAAATTATCAGTGAGAAAACTAAAACTACATCATCAAGTACCGGGCCTGCTGGCGTAGGTGATCATGTCTCTCCACAACTTTCGATCTCGACAGTTCTTTATCATTTCTGTTGTTGACCTTCTGCCAAGCCATTCTCTTAAGCTGTCTGGTATTTTCTCTCTTTGCTTTCCTCTATCTCTTCGTCCCTCAATTTTTCCAGTTGTTACAATATATTCCAGCTGTTCTCTTCTTATTACATGGCCAAAATATGATGATTGTTTCTTCCTAATATTGGAAATTAGCTCTCTTTTTGCTTTGACCTCTCTCAGAACTTCTTCATTACTCTTCTTAGCTGTCCTTGGTACTCTCACATTCTTCTGTAAAACTACATTTCTACAGACCCCAGTGACTAAAACTACAAAGTGACTTCATGATAAAGTTGATAAAAGAGAAATTATTTTAAAAAGAATGAAAATAACCCTGCTATGCTTGTTTTGACCAAAAATGGGCCTACCTGACTCAACTAAGTGGTCAGTTGGAAACAAAAATATTTATAATGACCTTCGTCGTTGTAAGATTTTATATTCAAGTTAACAATAGTTACTTATTAACACATTTCTTATCAAGCTTGAAGTAGGTAGTGATGCAAGAGTATTGTTTTGTGTGTGATTCTGTTTGTTCAAAATCCCCTCCTCTCTCTCTCTCTTCTCTCGCTCTCTCTCTCTCTCTCCTGCTCTCTCTCTCTCTCTCTCCCTCCCTCCCTCCCTCCCTCCCTCTCTCTCTCTCTCTCTCCTCCGTCCCTCCCTCTCTCTCTCTCTCTCTCTCACAACCACCAAAAACTAGATAAATTTTCTGCTCTAGAATATATGCATAGACTATACAAAAGCTTTTGATAGAGTGCACCACAAACAACTTATAGAATGCCTAAAAGAGATACATCTAGATGACATGGACATACGACTAATATGTAATCTATACTGGGAGCAAACAGCAATAATAAAATATAACAAAGAGAACTCTACACCCATTGATATAAAAAGAGGAGTAAGACAGGGATGCATCCTTTCACCAAGCTTGTTCAATCTATATACTGAGCAAATCTTTAAAAACATCATAGAGATGCCAGTAAAAAGTAAAGTAAAATACCCATGTCACGCTAAGAGAAGATCCAGACAGATACATTAGCTAAAAGAGGATCCAGACACACAGATACATTAGCTAAGAGAGGATCCAGACAGATACGTCCATCATACTAGACACAGCCAAACAAGTCATAAACTCCAACAGTAGAGAGGAGTGGCTGAATGGATGGGCCTTAGGGAAAACAGGGAGAAAGCTTTTCAAATATATAGTTAAAAAAAAAAAAAAAAAAAAAAAAGTAAAGTACCCCCGTCACACCAAGTATAGGGAATATGGTGTTAGTGACCATAAATTTTACAGACCTTCAGCACATGATTTTTGGGGTAATGTGGTCGGTATTACGCCCGTGCCGCTTTACTTTCCCAGAAAAATTCCAGTACCCATTAATGGCTGGGTGAGCCTGGAAGCCATCGGTTGGGATCGAACCCTACCTCTTGTCTGAGCTATCATGGCTCCATAGAGATAGGCCTACAGATTAATGGAAATATAATCAATAAACCTATGTTGACGATACTGTACTACTAGCAGAAAATCCTAAAGATCTACAACAATTACTTAATGAAATGAACATGACAAGCAAAAAATATGGACTAGATATATATATATATACTGTATATCATAAAGACTAAAACTATGATCATAAACAAAGAAAATACTCAAAACCCACAAGTGGATATCAAAATTAAAGGAATAGACCTGGAGACAGTTCAGAACTACAACTACCTTGGACATATTATAACCAGTGATGGAAAATGTACAACTGAAATAAACAAAAAAATAGAAATGGCAAAAAGTAATTTAATGTTATGAAGAACATACTAATGTCAAAACAAATAACACCAGGGCTAAAATTAAGAATAGCTAAATGTTACATTTCTCCAATATTTCTATATGGTGCAGAAACATGGACATTAGACAAGAAAACAGAACAGAGAATTGAAGCCTTTGAAATGTGGATATATAGAAGAATAGGTAGAATTGGATGGAAGGAAAAGAAAACAAATGATGAAGTCTTAAAACAACTAAAAATGAAATGAGAACTACTAAGCACAATTCAAACAAGACAAATGCAATATTTGGGCCATGTTAAAAGACACAACAGCCTACTAAAAGTAATCATGGAAGGGAAAGTACAAGGTAAAAGAGGCAGAGGCAGACCAAGACTAACATGGATGAGTAACATCACAAGATGGACAAATCAGCCTATGACAATCTGCACCATCAAAGCAAAAGACAGCAGAATGGCGCTCCATGGTAGCCAACCTTCGTTGCGGAGATGGCACTCGATGAGGATGATGTGAATATATGCATTCTGGCTATAATATTGAGATTTATTTTTTCTGCAACTACTTCCATCGATTTAAATAAATTAATGCATTATATTTCACAAATAACATATCCGTTACTATATTTAAAACATCTGTACTGTAATGATTATCGGTTGTAACCCACTTCATGTACGTTTTACTTTTTGCTAACAATCAGAAATATGGATTTAATGAGCCAGATACCAGTTTTGAGCATAAAACAGGAACCAGATGATGAAGTAAGTTGATATATTAGTTCAAGTCATTTTAATACCTTTCATCATCATCATGTGCCATATGGGTTGATGTATGCGATCATGTCCTTCCACGATCTTCTATCTACCATGCATCATGTCATTTCTGTTCTTGATTGTTTTCCATGCTATGACACCAAGCTATCCAGTATTTTCTCTCTTTGTCATCCACGATCTCTCTTTCCCTGTATTTTGCCAGTTGTAACCAAGTGTTCCAACTTTCCTCTTCTTATGATGTGCTTGAAATATTGATTGTTTCTTTCTGATGTTTTTCAGGAGCTCCCTTTTTGTGTTGGCCTCTTTGAGAATTTCCTCATTGGTCTTTTTAGCTGTCCAGGGAACTTTCAACATTCTTCTGAGAAATCCCATTTATGTGGCCTCTAATCATCTTTTTATGTGTTTGTTTACTGTCCATGATTCACATCCTTAGGTTAGAATTGGCTCTATATAGCACCGATGAACTCTCTCATTTCTGTTGACATAGATGTGTTGCATAAGATACTTTTCAATTTCTGAAATGCTATTTTGGCCTCAGTTTTTCTGCTTTTTATTTCTGTCGTGCATCTTCCATCTGATGTTATTATTGTGCCCAAGTATTTGAAACGTTGCACTTGTTTCAGATTTGTCCTGTTTATTTTCATGCTGCATGATGGTGATGATTGTTTCTTTGATATGACCATTACTTCTGTTTTCTTACTATTCAGACTGAGATCTTTCTTGTTGCTTTCTTTTACTATTATGTCTATCATTTCTTGTAGTTCATTCTCTGTCTCTGCTATTAAGACTGTATCATCCGCATATCGCAAATTATTTATGTTGTGACCATTAACTTCATTTCCTTTTTTATCTACTATTGATCTCATAATATTTTCACTGTAAAGTAAAAATAAATCCGGCGACAGAACACAGCCTTGTCTGACTCCTTGTTTTATATATTGGAACTCTCCTTTAATACCCTTAAATGAACCAATACAAGACACAATTCCATTAATTTTTTATTGCTTTTTAAGTTTACTTTGATTAATTCTATGTAACAATATTATTTTTTCTTCATTTCATTTTTTTAAAGGTAACACAATTTTTGATAATAAATTTTGAGATCAGATTGTCAGAAGTACTTCATTATGCAACAATTTAACAATTTAATGTCAGTATGATCATATGCTATACCTGTTGGCATATGCGATCATGTCCTTCCACAGTCTTCTATCTACAGTGCATCATATAAATTCTGTTGTTGACTGTTTTCCATGTCATGACTCAAAGCTATCTAGTATTTTCTCTCTTTGTCATTTGCGATCTCTCATTCCTTGTATTTTGCCAGTTGTAACCAAGTATTCCAACTTTTCTCTCCTCATGGTGTGCCCGTAAAACGTTGACTGTTTCTTTCTGTTTTTTTAGGAGCTCCTTATCAATGTGTACACTTTTGATTAGTTATATATAACGCAGCTAGTACATTCATATATTGTTTCTATCTGAACATGATCTTTATAAAAAATAACTGACATTTTTGAACTTCTTCCATTTTCTGAAAACCTGGGGGTCATAACTGGCAGATTTCATTTACCTGTTCCATTGTTGTCTTTGTACAGTCATTCTATGGGACTCCGCAAGGCTTTGGTCTGTTCATTTTTTGATGTTATCTTCTCATCTTGCTCTCCATCTATCTCGCTATACAAAGTTCCCTTTGCCAGATTATCTAGATAAATGGCCAAGCCATTTCATTATGGTAACAAAATTATCCTGTGCTCCAGTTACTTGTTGTGTCCTTTTGCAAACATTTGTACTCATATGATCTAAGTAAGAGATGCCCTAAACATAACAATAACATTTGTGATATGATCTAAGTAAGAGATGTCCTAAACCTTACAATAACATTTGTGATATGATCTAACTAAGAGATGCCCTAAACCTTACAATAACATTTGTGATATGATCTAAGTAAGAGATGCCCTAAACCTTACAATAACATTTGTGATATGATCTAAGTAAGAGATGCCCTAAACCTTACAATAACATTTGTACTCATATGATCTAAGTAAGAGATGCCCTAAACCTTACAATAACATGTGTGATATGATCTAAGTAAGAGATGCCCTAACCTTACAATAACATTTGTGATACGATCTAAGTAAGAGATGCCCCAAACCTTACAATAACATTTGTACTCATATGATCTAAGTAAGAGATGCCCTAAACCTTACAATAATATTTCATCTCTGCAGCTTGTGTTTTATTCTGTAGCTGTGCTGGTCCATGTTTTGCAGAGATATTTAAAAACATAAAACAAGGTTGTGGATCAGCCTGATTTTCAAGCCAAGAGAGATATTCTTATCTTTCCAAATAATTGTTGGCTTTGCAAGGGATGCTGTAGTTGGCACCGTTTTAGACAATTTTTTCAAGTTTTGAGCCGTTGTAAATTTATCATTTACAAATGGCGAGATTTGATAAAATATCTTTAAAAGAATTGAAAACTGCTAGAACAAAAATTCAGATAAGAGGAGTGTCTTGGTCTACGTCCTATTGTAATCGTATAAATCCTGTTTCACTATGGGCCGGCTACGGCTCGAAAGGTCTATAGATAGATAGAAGATAGAAATGTATCAACTGTTTCTACTTCTTGTTTATTTATATTGATTGTTGCAATGATTCCCCTTGGGCTATTGGCCAGCAAAGATGTTGAAGTAACTTTGTCTAGTTCAATGAAACTCTCACAGTTGACAACAGGTTGTCTTTATTAAAAGGGAATACTTGTTGATGTATAATAAAACAAGGCTGGTTAGTCAAGAATGAAGAAAACAAGTTTTTGAACCTGCTTATTTGGAAAATGTTTATTGCTTGAATTACTTCATTGCAATAACGTTACACTTGTATTCCATTACACATTACACTTGTATTCCATTACACATTACACTTGTATTCCATTACTAATATGAGGCTTACTCTTCTTTCTCAGGCTAACAGTAATATGGCAACCCAGAGTATATCACAAGATGAAAATATAAAGCAGGAAGCAGATTATGAAGTGAGTTTTTTTTTTTTAAAAAGATTTACAACTTTGCTAAGGTTTTGAATCATAACTTTCTTCATGAGACTTCACCTTTTTCCCTGTGTTCATTCCCTTGACTCTGGTTATGCTGTGAATCTTTTCTATCTATCTATTGACCTTTCGAGCTGTAGCCGGCCCATAGGGCGTAGACCAAGATACTCCTTCTCTTATCTGAATTTTTGTTCTAGCTGTTTTCAATTCTTTTAAAGATATTTTATCAAATCTTGCCATTTGTCTCTGTTCTGTGCAAGCAGCTCTATCTCATTGAGGGAGCCGATTCCTTCTGATCTTGCCTCTCTGATCAATGTTCTTCTCAGTGTCTCTCTGGGTCTTCCTCTTTTTCTCTTACCTGTTGTTTCCCACATGAGGGCTTGCTTTGCTATTCGGTTATCATCTCTTCTCATCACATGTCTAACATATGACCATCGTCTTTTTTTTATTGCTGTGCATTACTAACACAAGACTCTATGCTTCTTTATCAGGCTAACAGTAATATGGAAACCGAGAGCCCATTACAGGATGGAAATATAAAGCAGGAAGAAGGTTATGATGTGAGTTTATTTTTGTTCAATGAAAAAGCTTAAAAATGTGTACCGTGGCTTCGTACAATTTAAGCAGAGTTGCAGCAGAGTGTACAGAACTGTCATTTATATTTCTGCTTGTAATAATAGATGTAATTATTTAAAGTTTTACTGAAGTTACGTTTTTTTGTTTATGTCTTGCATGCTCATAATTTAACATGTTACCATTTTGGACTGCTGTAAGGAAAGGGGGAAAATATTTGCAGTTTTATTAGCTCAAGATATCTATCTATCTATCTATCTATTGTCCTTTCGAGCTGAAGACGGCACATAGGGCAGAACTACAATCTCAAAAACAGGAACCTTGCGTGCCAAAATGGCACATATTGCAGAGATCACTGCTTCTAAAATCTATGGTTTTGTTTCCATAACAATGCTTTTTTACAATGACAGCTTGTCAAGCCATCGATCAACCTCCTTAGTCTCAAGATATGCAGAGTTAAAATTATTTTGGTTACTTTTGACTAGAAATTGAAATAGATTAGCTATTTATATTTGTTTACTGAGTTTTAATGTCACAAATCAATCAAGAACGATAATGAACTAGCCTGTATGTTACAAACAAATGGTCTAGGAAATTATTACCTCATTGCTTAAAATAAGGTTTAACCCTAGATTATTACATCTACTCATTAGTTATGTTTTTACAACACATTCGTAAAAATGACAAGCACTAATTGTTACATTTAGAGCACATAGAGTAGAACATAGTGTCACATGATAATTGTAAAGCCACCATAGAGTAGAACATTGTGTCACATGATAATTGTAAAGCCACTGCCAACTGAATGCCTAATCAAGATGCAATGTTCCCACATTTAACTCCTATTAATGTTATTAACTGGATATTCCTTAAGTGATAGTTAGCTCTCATCTTTCTAAGACTTTATTCCATTATCAAATCAGTTCACAGTCAAACTACTAGATCAATCATCATCATCAAGTACTGGGCCTGCTGGCGTAGGTGATCATGTCTCCACAATTTTTGATCTCGACAGTTATTTATCATTTCTGTTGTTGACCTTCTGCCGAGCCATTCTCTTAAGTTGTCTGGTATTTTTTTCACTTTGATTTCCTCTATCTCTTCATCCCTCAATTTTTCCAGTTGTTCTCTTCTCATCACATGGCCAAAAAATGATGATTGTTTCTTCCTAATATTGGAAATTAGCTCTCTTTTTGCTTTGGCCTCTTTCAGGACGTTTTCATTACTCTTCTTAGCTGTCCATGTTATTCTCAACATTCTTCTACTAGATCAGTATTATTACATAAACCACTTGCTATTAAATAAGTTATTATGGAAACTATTTCAATGTGAAATTGTTGGTTTATCAAAGCATAATGCTGTCCCTGTACAGATAAATTGATAGGGAATCATAGGAGGAAGAGGTATGTATTACAGCACTCAGAAAAAATGACAAATAAACAATGGAAAAAAACAAAGAAAAAAGATTTTTTCTGAGTGCTGTAATACATATCTCTTCCTCCTATGATTCCCTGAATTATCGCCTCGGAAGTTTCCCTCTATAATAATATTCATTTATTATTATTTGTCTCCAGATAAATTGATACTCCACTAGCAATATCAGATTTCATCTCTGTTATGTCCTTTTTTTGAGGGGTAGGGGCGGGATGAACATAATTTCATTTCTAATTTATTGAACGTTTGTTTTCTCAGGTAAATGATGAATACCCAGGTCCAGATTCAAGTCCTCAAGTTCCTGAAATTAACAGTATTTCAAGACAAGAACTAGGTGGAACAGAACATGTGCCATTGTCTCAGTCCTTTACAAGTGATCCTGATATTTCAGATCAAAAAACACATACAGGAGTTACATCATACAAATGTGATGTATGTGGTGCTGGTTTTAATAATAAAGGTAATCTAAAAAGACACCAGAGAACACATACAGGGGAGAAACCTTATATATGTGTTTCGTGTGGTGCTGGTTTTGCTCAGAGTGGAGGTCTTAAAGTGCACAGAGAATTCATACAGGAGAGAAATTTTACAAATGTGATGTATGTGGTGCAGATTTTACTAGCAGTGGAAATCTAAAAATACATAAGAGAACACATACAGGGGAGAAACCTTACAAATGTGATGTGTGTGGTGCAGATTTTACAAGCAGTTCAGCTCTAAAAGTACACAAGAGAACACATACGGGAGAGAAGCCTTACAAATGTGATGTTTGTGGTGCAGATTTTACTAGCAGTGGAAATCTAACAATACATAACAGAAAACATACGGGAGAGAAACCTTACAAATGTGATGAGTGTGGTGTAGATTTTATTAGCAGTGCAGTTTTGAAAGAGCATACAAGAACACATACAGGAGAGAAACCTTACAAATGTGATTTGTGTGGTGCATCTTTTGCTCATAGGGGGAGTCTTAAAGATCACAAAAAACACATACAAGAGCGAAGCCTTACAAATGTGATGTATGTGGTGCAGATTTTGTCAACCAAAACCACCTAGTGCTACACATAAGATCACATACAGGAGAGAAGCCTTACAAATGTGATATGTGTGGTGGAGGTTTTGCTAGAAGTGATAACCTGAAAGTACATAAAAAGCGCTGTGATAAAATAAGACAAAATTCACTATTTAAAAAATCGTATATGGTTGAATAGGCCAATGAAATGGTTCAATCTCACATAGAACATAATGTACCATAATTGTTTTCACACTCTTTATGGAGAAGAAGAATTTGATCTGCAGTTTTTGTAAAAAAATAAATATAATAATATTATATTGTATACGTATGTATGTGTGTGGCCTGTGGCATTATGATTAGTCAATAGTTTAGTAAAGTATTAGTCTTCTATGCTGTATGTTGTTTTACTGAATAACATCTCTCTTGGCTGAATCTGCTAATATTTGGTAGACAGATCCGACTGCTGAATTAACAAGATGTATTTGTTGCAATATAAGTAAGAAAAAGAAAAAAAAGTAAAGTACTCCCGTCACGCCAAGTGGCGTATAGGGAATATGGTGTTAGTGACCATAATTTTACAGACCTTCGGCACATGAATTTTGGGGTAATGTGACTGGTATTACGCCCGTGCCGCTTTACTTTCCCAGAAAAAATCCAGTACCCATTAAAGGCTGGATTTGTTGCAATATATCAGATGTTAATGTGTAGACTTTTGTGAGTAAACAAATAGATGTAGATACTTGTATTATTGAATGATTTGTGCTAGATTTAGATTTAAAACATTTGTACATACATTTTTCTCAATTTTAACCAAACTTTACATTTTAAACAAGGGAGCCGCAATAGCTCAGTGGTCACTGGACTACAAAGGACAAGAGGTTGGGTTCTATCCTGATCGACTTCCAGGTTCATCCAGCCTTAAATGGGTACTGGATTTTTTTCTGGGAAAGTAAAGCAGCATGAGCGTAATACCGACCACATTACACCAAAAGATCATGTGCCGAAGGTCTAAAAATTATGGTCACTAATACCATATTCCCTATACACCACTTAGCGTGACGGGGTTCTTTACTTTACTTACTTTTAGATTTTAACATTATTTGTAGCCAGTGTCTAGATCTTATCCTGGTGAAATTTGGTCCAGACTTTCTTAGTTGGTAGGACGCAGTGATGAAGATCATTGATACTCTTTCAATTGTTGAGGTCTAGTACAGATCAAGTTTACTTTCTTCCTCTATGATATTATATGGTTCACGATAACATTTATCTTTACTTTTTCCTGACAAATTCTTCAAATGGTTGCTGACACATCAGTGTACCAAGACCTTCATGAGGTTTTCAGTGTGTACATTACAGCTTTAGCTCTTTTTTAAATGTAAAATTGTTTCAATAATTTATTTTCATGGCTTTGGTTGATTCCAAAACTATTTTTCCCCCATTACAATATGTAAGCAGTGAACACGTCACTTGTTAAACCTTATGTTAGGCAACTCATCGCTTTTTTAATGTTTTATATTTTTCTAGGACTTGAACCACGTATTTCTCTGCAATATGTGCCGTCTTCGGCTTGAAAGGTCAATAGATAGAACCATGTATTATAATACAGATACATTTAGATAATATTTAGTTAAGTGTATAAGACATTTAATGTCTAATGACCTAACATATTTAAGAAGAATTTAGAAATAGGTCATGGTTATGGAAGACCCAGGTATCACTGCAAATTAATTAAAATCCATAATTGCTCAACCACACATTAGTAGAATCATCCGAATTAATATCTCATCTCCAAAACAAATAAAAATAGCTGCAGTCCCCATCATAGCAGTCTCAGCACACACCAAAAGACATAAGGTGAAACTGCACAGAAAGTGATCACAGCTGTCTGTTCCCCATCATACAATATCATCATTCATCATAAGCAATCGGAATATCGAAACACGATCAATATGAATGAAATGCACAGATCATGATGTGCATAGAGCACTTAACTCAGTAGCTTCAGCAACAAACCAGACTTGGAATATGAGGAAACTGCAACAAGGAACACTTTTCAGACACAGCCTTAAACAGTTCCTACCGCCTATCCACCATATTGACCTGAAGTTAGAAATAAGTAAACTAAAGTAGCAACTTGAAAATAATCCTCTGTTGTATCAAGTTGAATCAGAGATCAAGGATTATGCTTATATTGACTGAAAATTGATAGAACTCAGTCACGATAATCAAAACAGTCCTGAAAGAACAATCCTAGCATGTTGTAAGAAGTCAACAATTAAAAGGGAGATGAAACGCTTACAGTTTTGTTGACATCAATGCCACACCTTGTTTGTGTTGTGTGTTAGTTTCTGTTGTACTTCCAGAAATGTCACCATGAATGTTATGTTTTTGTATCAGTGCTGAGCCTTGCATTAGTTACATGATGAAATAACACTTATATGTATATGTTGAACTTGATGCAGATTGTAGATAGTAAAGCATTTTTGTATCATCTTTCAGAACCGGAGTAAAGTGCTACTTTTGATTAAATTCTTTTGTAAAGTATGTACTCATTATGTTATAATTACCTGTATGTCTAATTTCCTTTTTGTAATATATGTCCATTGTTATACTTATGTATAATTTAATTGTTGTACTCAATGTTAATCACAGAGAATGATATTATTAGTTCTATCTATCTATCTATTGACCTTTCGAGCCATAGCCGGCCCATAGGGCATAGACCCAGATACTCTTTCTCTTATCTAAATTTTTATTCTAGCAGTTTTCAATCCTTCTAAATATATTTTATCAAATCTCGCCATTTGTCTCTGTTCTGTGCAAGCAACTCTATCTCATTGAGGGAGCCGATTCCTGCTGCTCTTGCCTCTCTGATCAATGTTCTTCTCAGTGTCTCTCTGGGTCAGCCTCTTTTCCTCTTACCTGTTGTTTCCCATATGAGGGCTTGCTTTGTTATTTGATTATTATCTCTCCTTATCACATGTCCAACATATGACCATCGTCTTTTCTTGATTACTGAAGATACTAGTGGTTGATTGGCGATTTCTCTAATTTCCTCGTTTGTTTTGAAATCGTTCCACGCTATACCAAGTATTTTCCTTAGACATTTATTTTTGAATGTGTTCAACTTTGTTTCTATGTCTCTTGTTGTTTTCCAGCTCTCACATGCATACGTAAGGTTAAAATTTTTCTTGATTTAGTTTACAACTATCAATTTTATGTGTAGTTGATCTCTTCTGTTGGCTTTTAAATTTAATCTTATTTTCCCAGTGCACAAGTTGTGGTCACTATTAACATCAGCACCTTTGTATGCTCTTACATCTATTAATGGTGATCTGAATTGTTGTTTAATACATAGGTGTTCAATTTGATTTGAGGTTCTATCATCAGGAGATATCCATGTTGTTTTGTGAATATTTTTGTGTGGAAATAATGTCCCACCTATAACTAAATTTTCTATTAAACATAATTCTATTAATCTTTCTCCATTCTGACTTGTAGTATCACAGCCTTCTCTCCCCATTACATGTTCCACTCCTGCGTTGTCTTTTCCCACTTTGGCGTTGAAGTCTCCCATTACAATTAAAAGATCATGTTTTAGTATTTTGTTTATAAGTTGTAGTTGAGGATCTGAGTACTTCTAATTTATTAATTTTGTGCCTTGTTATTTTTCGTATTTTAATTATGGGATTCTGATCAATTTTGTTTGTTTCTTTAATTGTATACTTCTAACATGCCTTCTGTAAAAAAAAAAAAAAAAAATATGTTGAACAATTAATTACAATAAAAACATTAATTTATATTTTGATTTTTTTTATTAAACTTCTTTCTTTTTCTGTCTAGTTGTTTGTTTTTTGTGTCTGTTTATCTACGTTGCTTCTATGCCAGTTTGTTTACTTTGCTTGTATAACCAACTGTCTACTTTACTGTTTGTTTCCAAGTATCTCTTTATATTTGTATCCATGAGTTACCTTTCTGTGTGTCCACCCTTCTTTTTATGTATGTGATTATATTTCTCCAGGTCTCAACAAAAACATGACCACACGTTTTTTTTTTTTTAGAAAGTAAAACGATATAAATCAATATTGAATTAGAAGAACAACAATTTGGATTTAGAAAAAAACAGTGGACAAAAGAAGCCATATTCTGCATGGGGACATTAATCTAAAAGTACACAGAAGTAAACAAAGGAATATATGCCTGCATCATAGACTACACCAAAGCTTTTGATAGAATACACCATAAACAAACATATAGACTGCCTAAAAGATATACATCTAGATAACACAGACACATGACTAATATGTAATTTATACTGGGAGCAAACAGCAATAATAAAATATAACAAAGAAAGCTCTACACATATTGATATAACCAGTGGAGTAAGACAAGGATGCATCACCAAGCTTGTCAAATCTATACACTGAGCGAATCTTTAAAAATATCACAGGCCTAAACATTAATGGAAAGACTAACAGCAAAACAACACCAGAGCTAAAACTCAGAAAAGCAAAATGTTATATCTTTTCAACATTCCTGTATGGTGCAGAAACATAAAAATTAGACAAGAAAACTAACAGAAAAATTAAGGCTTTGAAATGTGGACCTATAGAAGAATTGGATGGAAAGAAAAGAAAACAAACGATGAAATGTTAAAACAACTAAAAATGAAAAGAGAACTACTAACACAATTCAACCAAGACAATGAGATTTTTGGGCCATGTTAACATACACAGCAGCCTACTAAAAGTAATCCTGGAGGGGAAAATACAAGGTAAGAGAGACAGCGACAAACTATGACAATGGGGACTGGTTGATCTCGAGGTAAGACGCCGGCCTTGAGACAGAGAGGTTGTGGGTTCAAATCCCAGCTGCACCAGGAGGGATTTTATTTATGATTTATCTCTGCGGCAACCACCCCTGGTCTCAGCAGTGAGGCCCGGCTTAAAACACCAATTACTCGTGGGAGAAAAAAATATGAGTACCTTCGAAGACGGAGTTATCTGCCTGTGCGGTGAGGGGCGCCTGTGCGCACAGCTGCCAGGGACAAACGGATTAACTCTTTCAGGACTATTATCCGACACGTCGGTTCGATAAAAAGTGTTATTTCTAACCACTATCCGAAAAATTCGGCTCTGACGAGTGTAGCTTAATACTTGTTTCGTTTTCACTGATTTTTGTTTTTATTTCACCCAATACTTGATTTCCGAATGTAGGGCAATCGTGCAAAATTCTGTCCCTAGTCTCTAGGGGCTTCGCCTGAGGTGAAAGCTGACGAATGCAAAAAATAAATAAATAAATAAAAACATGAACGAGTAACATCAAAGATGGACAAGTTAGCCTATGACAACCCACACCATCAAAACAAGAGTCAGAGCGAAATGGCGCTCCATTGTAGCTAACCTTTAATGTCTAGACCAGGGATGGCCAATTAGGTGCCCGCGGGCCACAAGTGGCCCGCGGAGGATAAAAAATAAAATCAGGTTGCATTGAGCAAAATGTCCTGGGTAAAATTGATTTAAAATTTGTTACATTAACTTCTACCGTGGAGAAAGCTAACTCAAATATTCCCTAGTAGACTTATGTTTAAAACTCGGAACACTCTAGTAGTTAGTTTAACGTCGATTTCCCGTCATTCCGGGCCCATCCTTTTTTCCTTTTGATCATCCTGCGACCGACTTAAACAAAGGAAGAAGCCAACGAATGGTTCTAGAGCCGACTCTCGATTCGGCGAGTTCAAACAGTTTCCGCCAAGAAATACTGTCAGTCACCCATCCCCTCCACCCCAACACATTCACCTCACAATTATTTTACTTTCATTTTCTTTCTCTCCAAACCTCTTTTCATCAGTCAAAATTATATATCCGACCGATCTGATCATTCTGATTTTGTTGAGTTACAGTGAACAGTTCTATTTTAACAGGAAACAGTGCTATTGTTGTAATCTGTGTTTTCTTTGTCTGTTGCTTCGGTCGTGGTATAATATGAACAATAAGCGTCAATTAAATGAAAAAAAAAATAGATTTTTTCATGAGAAATGGGAACATGATTTTTTTTAAATCAACAATAAGGATAGCAAACCGCAGTGCCTTGTGTGTTTGCAAGTGTTGTCTGTAAATAAAGAGTATAATCTTAAACGGTATTACACACAGCATCACGCCGCTAAATACAAGGATTACATTGGTACAATACGTTCTACACTTGTGTGCGATTTGAAGAAAAAGGTTAGTGCTCAGAAATCTGTTTTTACTACATTAACAACAAAACAAACAAGTTCCATAATGGCATCGTTTGTTGTAAGCGCAGAGATAGCGAAATAAAAAAAATCATTATGTGACGGTGACTTCGTAAAGCGTTGTTCTATTAACATGGCGCGTGCATTTGGGGAAGAAAAAATTGCCAGTCATTTTAAGAGCGTTCCACTATCAAAACATTCACTAGAAGGGTTGAGGAAATAATTGCTCATATATCTAGTAAATTAAAGAGTGTCGTTACAAATTCCGCTTACTTTTCTTTGGCTTTGGATGAATCTCCTGACATATCAGACACAGCACAACTTTTAATTTTCATAAGAACTTGCTTGCTTGTGTTCGCCCTATGACTTAAGGAGTGTACCTCGTCTTCATCTGCCCTTAAAAGGACGTTAAGTAGGCGTGTCTGCGTTGTTTTGTGGTTTACAGAATAACTGTGATATGTGTGCCTTTCGACCCAACACATCCGACTTCAGCATGACATTTATGAGTACCGGGTTGTCTTCCCTCTTCGATCCCTACTCGCTTGGCCAGACTAGACAAGTTAGTCTTTTACTAGAGGCACCACGGAGAGGTGGAGCAGGGTCGGATGGTTCTGGTTCACCGATCCTGGTTCAAGCCATCAGCTGTGGATCGCTGACAACGTCCAGCTCTGGTGCTGGGAGGCGCGCCTTCGCCTCCTTCATAAGAACTGTTTCAAAAGACTTTATTATCAATGAAGAGCTACTAGCTTTAGATTCGTTGCATAATACGACCAAAGGTCAAGACATTTATAACTCAGTTATGAAAGTTGTTAACGGTATCGGTGACATAAACAGACTTTCAGCAATAGGGACAGATGGCGCTAAGTCAATGTGTGGTACTCAAACAGGTCTAGTTGGATTATTAAGGAAGGCTGGAATCCATTGCCCAGCATTACACTGCATTATACACCAGGAGGCGCAGTGTGGCAAGATTCTAGACGTGGAGGATGTTATGAAAACTGTAACAAAGTGTGTGAATTTAATAAAAGGCGGGAATCGGGCTTTGACACACTGACAGTTTATAAATTTTCTATCAGAAGTTGAGGCGGAATATGGCGATTTGGTGCTCTACACACAAGTACGCTGGCTAAGCAGAGGGAATTGTTTGAGGCGGTTTTTTTTGCTTTGAGAAACGAGATAAAGCAGTTTTTAGAGAAACATGATACCAACAAAGAACTGATCAGAAAAATGTCTGATCCACATTTTAACAGCGTATTGGCCTTTTTAACTGATATCACCCAGCACATGAATGAACTCAACGTGAAGCTACATGGACGTTCCCAAACAGTCTCAGATTTGGTAGGACACCTAGATGGATTTATAAGTAACTAAAAGTTTTTAGATTTACCCTGGCCAAAGAAAACTTCATTCATTTTCCTTCGTGCAAAGAATTGATTGAGGAGCGCAGTGACACTGATTTCAAATTTTCTGTATTAATGTTAGACAAACTAGCTATTGGAGCAATTCAATGAACGATTTTCTGACTTCAGTGGTATACGACCAGAACTGGCATTGTTTAATAAGCCTATGAAGTGAGACATTTTCCAACAACATGACACTTTTCAGTTGGAGTTATGTAACCTCCAAAGTGACCCCTTTTTCCAATCAAGGATGGAGATAGGAGTTGACTTTTGGAAACTTGTGCCACAGGAAAAATATCCCGCATTGAGTGATTTCGGTTTGAAAATTACTTCAATGTTCGAAAGCACATATATATGTGAATGCGCTTTTTCAACAATGAAGGAGATTAAATCGTCACAAAGAAACCGACTCACTGATGGCCACCTTCATGATTTATTACGAATATCATCATCAACTTTACACATTGACTTTGATGAACTTGTTGCTGCACATGAACGTCCACATTGTTCTCATTAAGGTTTGTTACATGTCAACTTTAAAATGACCTAACTAAAATATGTTTGTTAAACAATATAAATAGCAAATTTTATTCATCTTTATAAATCAACTAGGCATTTTTAACTCTGTTGCAATAAAACGATTTATATAAGCAAATAATGCCGATAAATAACAAAAATATTACCTTAAAACAAATGCCAAGTTTATTTGTATTGATGTTATTTGTGTGGCCCGCCACAAAAAAAAAATAATTAAAAAGTGGCCCGTCATTTGAAAGAAATTGGCCATCCCTGGTCTAGACGATACTCAATGATGAGTGCTCTGAGAATAAATTTCAAGATACAATCACTTCCTAATTTATAGGGTCACATACAAGCAGATTTGGTTATGGAAGGCCCCGGTATCACTGCAAACGAATTAAAATCCATAATTGCTCAACCGTCCGTGCCAGCGTAATCATCCTAATCTCATCTCCCAAACAAAGAAAGGTAACTGTAGTACTCATCATAGCAGTCTCAGCACAAGCCAAAAGACAAAAGGCGAAACCGCGCAGAAAGTGAACACAACCAACTGTTCCCTGTCATACGATATCATCATTCATCGAAAGCAATTGGAATATCGAAACATGATCAAAACGGATGAGAAACACAGCTCACGGTGTGCACAGAGCACTTAAGTCAGTAGCTCCTGCAACAAGCCGGACTTGGAATATGAGGAAACTGCAACAAGGAACATTTTCATGCATAGCCTTCAATTGTTCCCGCCGCCTATCCCCATATACCGGTAAGTCACGTCCTCTTGAAAATGATGATCGTTTTAGCACTTGATGATGTTAGGCAACGTTGTTGACTCCAATTCCGAACATAAAGTAAAGGTAAAGTACGAGACTTGAACCGGCGTCTTAGCACGCGAGTTTACACCTATATGTGCTCGGCCGCCTATCCAGGAATATTCGGATATTTATGTATAGTGTCGCCCGCTTCAAGCATATTTCCGATCAAATAGACACACAGTTAGTCGTCAGATTATCCCCGTCGTACATCAAACAACTGACCGTAAGATTAGCGTACGGCCGGTGTAGAGATATACGGTGAACCATTATGATGACGCAGCACACAATTTTGCTCCTTTTCGATTTCTGATTACTCTAGTAAAAGCAGCATAAGACGAACAAAACAATGTGCAAATTCCGTAAAGTGATAAAACTGCGGCTGACGAAGTAGTTTACATTGATAAGTAACATGGAAATAACTTGCGTCAAGGAATTCCAACAACGGCCATGAACAGCACCAATGTGACGTAAAGCGCAGATCAAGTCTAGATGTTGGAAGGTCGCATTTCACAATACTTGATTTGTCAAAAAGGGACTGCTACCGGCGTACAATATCGCTTTAGCGGCGCAGATGCAATAAGAATATCATCACTTTTATTTTAACGTAGAAAAGTACAACGGAGAACCGAAATTAATCAGATTCCGAATGCACTTACTGCAGTGATCAAGAGAACGTGACCTAGATCCCACCATCTTTACAACGGAAGACAATCAGCGCCTTGCCACGAAAACCCAAGCGTTAGGGAACACTGCCAACTCGGCTGACTAAAAAATTAGCCATCATTGGCGATGTCTTTCACGCAGGTGTTCTCATGACTATAGCATAAGGGTCACAACTGGAGAATAAATTGTGTGCCATGGAATACGGGCTCGATCTTGCTTCGGACCTTACATTGTTCTTTGTTTTATCTTTCTGTTCATTATTTGTCTTTTTTTTCCGAGTGCTGTAAACATACCTCTTCCTCCGAATTGATTTGCTGATTTATCGCATCGGAAGTTTCCCTCTATAATAGTATTCATTTATTATTATTTGTCTCCAGTCTAAACCACCATTCGTGCGGTTTCGTCCTAAATGTTTGTCTGCAACGCAAGTATTCATCCCTAACTTATCAGGGAGATAATTGTCTTAATAGGAAAAATACAGATACAAAATTTATTCTCCAGTTGTGACCCCTATGCTATAGTCATGAGAACACCTGCGTGGAAGGCATCGCCAATGATAGTTTTATGTTTTTAGTTAGCCGATTTGGCAGTGTTCGCTTTTCGTGGCAAGGCGCTGTGCCAATGAGTATGGTTTCGATCCTGCTTCGGACCATATATTGTTCTTTGGTTTTTTTCTTTCTGTTATTGATTATTTGTCATTTTCTGAGTGCTGTAAACATACATCTTCCTATGAATTAATTTGCTGATTATCGCCTCGGAAGTTTCCCTCTATAATAATATTTATTTATTATTATTTGTCTGCACATGACGATGAAGAACTTTCGTGAGCCAAACAACCATTAGAAGTTCAATCTGGCAACTTGTTATTGGTAAACACTAGTTGGCAACACCGGACAAATTCTGCTCTCCTCCAGGTCCTCCACTACAAGAAGATCTTGACGGCTACGGCTATTCTCTTGCACAATTTTGTTTGCAAATTTGAGGATTTAAACGAAGAGAAGAAAGTAAGTCGTCTAGGGTGTTTTGATAACTTCTTAGCACAAACTGGACTAGTGTCCCCAGAAATGATAGCATACAAATTAAAAGTAGTAAGATAGTCCTATTTAATTTATTACTGTTAAAGGATACAATAAAATAATTCAATACTTATTTTATACATGGACTGTTAAGAAGTGTTAACTGTTAGGCGTCCGTCACGGTCATGTCGTTCATTATCTTTTGAAGATAGATGTTAATGTTGTTATGAACACAAACAGACCAGTTTTGTTTTAGCGTTAAAATAGTTATTAAACTTGTTACGGTTAAAGTTAAATTGTTAAACTGTCGACGTCGTAAACTAAACTTAAACTATACAAAGGGGAAGGCGCGCCTCACAGCAGCAGAACTGGAGACGAGGCTGTCAGCGACCCACAGCTGATGGTTTGCGCCAGGATCGGTGAACCAGAACCATCCAGACCCTGCTCCTCCTCACCGTGGTGCCTCTAGCAACAGACTAACCTGTCCAGTCTGGCCAAGCGAGTAGGGATCGAAGAGGGAAGACAACCTGGTACTCAAAAATGTCATGCTGAACGGATGTGTAGGGCCGAAAGGCGCAAATATCATAATTATACTGCAAACCACAACACAATGTAGACATGTCCACTTAACGTCCTTTTTAGGGCAGATGATGAAGAGGTACACTCCTTTAGTCATCGGGCGAACGCAAGCAAGAAAATTAATATACCCCGCATGGTGAAAACGAAGATCTATTCTATTCTTTCGAGCCATAGCCGGCCCATAGGGCGTAGACCAAGATACTCCTTCTCTTATCTGAATTTTTGTTCTAGCAGTTTTCAATTCTTTTAAAGATATTTTATCAAATCTCGCCATTTGTCTCTGTTCTGTGCAAGCAGCTCTATCTCATTGAGGGAGCCGATTCCTGCTGCTCTTACCTCTCTCATCAATGTTCTTCTCAGTGTCTTTCTGGGTCTTCCTCTTTTTCTCTTACCTGTTGTTTCCCACATGAGGGCTTGCTTTGCTATTCGGTTATTATCTCTTCTCATCACAGAAGATTTATTATTTAATGTAAAAACTCACCATGATGTGATCATCAATAAAAAAAGTTCTGTACAATTATTAATTTGTTCAATGATTTATAATTTATTCAGAATAGTTTGTTTACATTCTTAAAAAATAATAATTCAGCCATTCCGATCTTGATTATTATATTATCATCATCATGTGATACCGGTTGGCGCAGGGAATTATATCCTTCCACAATGTTCTATGTACCATGCATTGTATCAGTTCTGTTGTTGACTGTTTTCCATGCCATGACACCAAGCTATCTAACATCTTCTCTCTTTGTCTTCTTTCCCTGTATTTTGCCAGTTGTAATCAAGTATTCCAACTTTCCTCTTTTCATGATGTGCCTTGAATAAATGTTGATTGTTTCTTTCTGATGTTTCTTATGAGCTCCCTTTTTGTGTTGACATCTTTGATAATTTCCTCATTGGTCTTTTTAGCTGTCCAGGTAACTTTCAACATTCTTCTGAGAAATCCCATCTCTGTGGCCTCTAATCGTCTTTTCATTTGTTTGTTTACTGTCCATGGTTTGCTTCCATAGGTCAGAATTGACTATAGCACCAATGAACTATCTTTCTTTTTGGATCATGGTAGCTCACTTCTAGTGACATACAGCAAAACAACTAACATGTCACTGAACAAGATACAAAATAATGCATTACCACTCATCAGTGGTGCAATGAGGTCCACTCCAGTTGCAATCTGCAAATTCACTGCAATGTGGAACCTTTAGAGTTGAGGAGAAACAAGGCCGCTATGGTGCTCTATGAAAGACAAAAAAGGAATGGAGAAGGACCACCCTAACAGAATATTAGTAGATATATCGACTCCAAAACAAAGAATTAAGCAGATGTCAGTACTACAACGTTTTAGGAATAATCAAGAGAAATACCATCTACCTGAAAAACGGCTACAAACGTCAAGAGTCATCAAAGAAATGCCACTGAGTACAAATGATAAAAACCCAGAAATAAATGTAGAGATATGTGACAGAAGAGATACAAATGTAGACCAGTATCAGTAACTTTAGCAGCAAGGAAAACAATAGATACTTATCCAGAGGATTGGATACATATATACACAGATGGTGCAGCCACTATCTGTACTTCAAAAGCTGGATATGGAATATTAATACATTATCCAGATGGAACAGCAGAAGAAATATGTGGCCCTTGTTGTGAAGTCTAACAATTATAAAGCAGAAATAACAGCTATAGAAACAACAAATTATCATTTTAATACCATTTTCGATACTACACCATCAAAGAAAAGAAACAGTCTTATTTACAGATTCTAAATCGGCTCTGCAAGCACTGGGAACAACATGAACAAACCAGAACTCACACAGCTTATCATAGATACAGACAAACTCATTGAAACACATAACATAAGATTGGTAATGCAATGGATCCCAGGACACTCAAACATACCAGGAAATGATAAGGCAGATACATTAGCTAAGAGAGGATCCAGACAGACACAGATACATTAGCTAAGAGAGGATCCAGACAGACACAAATACATTAGCTAAGAGAGGATCCAGACAGACACAGATACATTAGCTAAGAGAGGATCCAGACAGACACAGATACATTAGCTAAGAGAGGATCCAGACACAGATACATTAGCTAAGAGAGGATCCAGACAGACACAGATATATTATCTAAGAGAGGATCCAGACAGATACAGATACATTAGCTAAGAGAGGATCCAGACACAGATACATTAGCTAAGAGAGGATCCAGACAGACACAGATATATTATCTAAGAGAGGATCCAGACAGATACAGATATATTATCTAAGAGAGGATCCAGACAGACACAGATACATTAGCTAAGAGAGGATCCAGACACAGATACATTAGCTAAGAGAGGATCCAGACAGATACAGATATATTAGCTAAGAGAGGATCCAGACAGAAACAGATACATTAGCTAAGAGAGGATCCAGACAGATGCAGATATTTTATCTAAGAGAAGATCCAGACAGACACAGATACATTAGCTAAGAGAGGATCCAGACAGATACAGATATATTAGCTAAGAGAGGATCCAGACAGACACAGATATATTAGCTAAGAGAGGATCCAGACAGAAACAGATACATTAGCTAAGAGAGGATCCAGACAGACACAGATATATTAGCTAAGAGAGGATCCAGACAGACACAGATATATTATCTAAGAGAGGATCCAGACAGAAACAGATACATTAGCTAAGAGAGGATCCAGACAGATACAGATATATTAGCTAAGAGAGGATCCAGACAGACACAGATATATTATCTAAGAGACGATCCAGACAGAAACAGATACATTAGCTAAGAGAGGATCCAGACAGATACAGATATATTAGCTAAGAGAGGATCCAGACTGATACAGATATATTAGCTAAGAGAGGATCCAGACAGATACAGATATATTAGCTAAGAGAGGATCCAGACAGATACAGATATATTAGCTAAGAGAGGATCCAGACAGACACAGATATATTATCTAAGAGAGGATCCAGACAGATACAGATATATTATCTAAGAGAGGATCCAGACAGACACAGATACATTAGCTAAGAGAGGATCCAGACACAGATACATTAGCTAAGAGAGGATCCAGACAGATACAGATATATTAGCTAAGAGAGGATCCAGACAGAAACAGATACATTAGCTAAGAGAGGATCCAGACAGATGCAGATATATTATCTAAGAGAAGATCCAGACAGACACAGATACATTAGCTAAGAGAGGATCCAGACAGATACAGATATATTAGCTAAGAGAGGATCCAGACAGACACAGATATATTAGCTAAGAGAGGATCCAGACAGAAACAGATACATTAGCTAAGAGAGGATCCAGACAGACACAGATATTTAGCTAAGAGAGGATCCAGACACACAGATATATTATCTAAGAGAGGATCCAGACAGAAACAGATACATTAGCTAAGAGAGGATCCAGACAGATACAGATATATTAGCTAAGAGAGGATCCAGACAGACACAGATATATTATCTAAGAGAGGATCCAGACAGAAACAGATACATTAGCTAAGAGAGGATCCAGACAGATACAGATATATTAGCTAAGAGAGGATCCAGACAGATACAGATATATTAGCTAAGAGAGGATCCAGACTGATACAGATATATTAGCTAAGAGAGGATCCAGACAGATACAGATATATTAGCTAAGAGAGGATCCAGACAGATACAGATATATTAGCTAAGAGAGGATCCAGACAGACACAGATATATTAGCTAAGAGAGGATCCAGACAGACAGAGATACATTAGCTAAGAGAGGATCCAGACAGACATAGATACATTAGCTAAGAGAGGATCCAGACAGATACAGATATATTATCTAAGAGAGGATCCAGACAGATATAGATACATACATCCATCATACTAGACACATCCAAACAAGTCATAAACTCCAACAGTAGAGAGGAGTGGCTGAATGGATGGGCCTTAGGGAAAACAGGAAGAAAGCTTTTTAAATATATAGTAAAAAATAAAAAGTAAAGTACCCCCGTCATGCCAAGTGGCAGTGTATAGGGAATATGGTATGGTGTTTGTTACCATAAATTTTACAGACCTTCTGCACATGATTTTTGGGGTAATGTGGTCGGTATTACGCCGGTGCCGCTTTACTTTCCCAAAAAAAAATCTGGTACCCATTTAAGGCTGGGTGAACCCGGAAGCCATCTGTTGGGATCGAACCCTACCCCTTGTCCTTTGTAGTCCAGTTCACTAACCACTGAGCTATCGCGGCTTCCTTTTTAAATATATGGCAATACCAATCATTACGATGGTTATATGTTGGACATGTGATAAGAAGAGATAATAACCGAATAGCAAAGCAAGCCCTCATATGGGAAACAACAGGTAAGAGAAAAAGAGGGAGACACTGAGAACAACATTGATGAGAGAGGCAAGAGCAGCAGAATTCAGCTCCCTCAATGAGATAGAACTGCTTGCACAGAACAGAGACAAATGGTGAGATTTGATAAAATATCTTTAAAAGAAAACTGCTAGAACAAAATTCAGATAGGAGAAGGTGTATCTTGGTCTACGCCCTATGGGCCGGCTACGGCTCAAAATGTCAATAGATAGATAGAATACCAAATCCACAAGACAACATCAACAACCTAACAAGAAGAGACCAACCATCATCTTCAGACTGAGAACAGGACATGTTATGCTGAATAACCACATTAATAGAATACAACAAAACCATACCCCAGTATGTCCACTCTGTAATCACCCACAAGAACTGTAGAACACCACCTGTTTCAATGTCCTGAGCTCACTGACATCAGAACATACTATTTCCTCAATGACCCTCCGAATGGACATTCTGTATGGAACCACAGCAGAACTTAAAAATACCTGCAGATATTGTTACATGGCATTGGGCAGAAGGGCATCAGTTCAAAGGTCACTGGATCCATAACAACAGCTCTCTTTCTCACTGCTATTGATATAGATTTGTTGCATCAGACGTTTTTTCATTTTTTGAAGTGCTATTTTGGCTTGAGCTATTCTGCTTTTTATTTCTGCGGTGCATCTTCCATCTGATGTTATTATTGTGCCAAGTATTTGAAATGTTGCACTTGTTTTCAGATTTGTCCTGTTTATTTTTGTGCTGCATGATGGTGGTGATTGTTTTGATCATTACTTCTGTTTTCTTATTATTCAAACTGAGACCTTTCTTGTATTATTATTACGATATAAAATAGTAAAAGTCGAGTTTAGTGTCTCAAATTATTTCTGCTCTGAGTAACATCCCTTTAATATGATGTGCTATGGATAGAGAATTATAGGACATACTTGCTAAGCCAACCGGTATGGTGCATGATGATATATTTATATATATATATATTTATATGTATATGTATCTAACATGGATGAGTAACATCAAAGGATGGCTAGGTCAGCCTATAACAACCTGCACTATCAAAGCAAGAGACAGAGCAGAATAGCACTCCATGGTAGCCAACCTTCGATGTGGAGATGGCACTCAATGATGGTGATGATAATATATGTACATGATGTTGATATATATATATATATATTCACTATATCTTGAACACAAGCAGCTATCAGAATAGTGGGCAAAACATCAAAATTAGTTTGAAGTTCATAATGTATGAGGAATGGATGCATCTTCTCTCCAAACCTGTTCAAAATCTATGCTGAGAAAATCATGAGAAATGTCAGAAATGATGACAGATTTGTGAAGTGCAACCCTTTCACAATAAATGTCAACTCAATTCACATGTGCTGATGACACTGTTCTTCTTACAAACAATGCTAAAGGATTAAAAGAGATAATTGAATGTGTTAATAAACACTGGAGCAATATATGTACCTAAATATACAGAAAGCCAAGATAATATCTATTGACCATACAAAAAGCCACCCAGAGTCATCATGAACAATGAAGAACTTGAAACTGTAACAAACTATGAACATCTGAGATCTGTAGTAACTAACAATGGAGACTGCCATAAAGAGATCAAATGAAAATTAGCAATAGCAACACAAAAATTAAACTCCATGAAGAACATGTGGCACCATACCAGCAAGGCAGTCAAATTAAAATTACTGAGAGAATATATCTTCCCAATTACAACTTACGATTATGCATCATCTTCTTCTTCTTTTCCTCATTTGCCTTACAGCGTCAAGGGGAGATATAATTTGTGGTCTTTTATTCTTATGTTCACCTCTGCTGCTGTTATGTTTCCCAGTGCTTCAAATATTCCATTGATCCATCTTTTTCGTGGTCGACCATTGGGTCTGGTATTCTCGCAACGTTTACTGAGAGTTCGTTGTGTTTTGTTTTGATCACTCTGCCTTGTCACATGGCCAAACCATTTTATCTGTTGTTTCTTTATATATTCTGTGGCGGTTGCTATTCCTAGCTTTTTTCTCAGTTCTTCATTTCTGATCTTATCTTTCAAACTCTTTCCTGTCATTCGCCTAACACATTTCATCTCAGTAGAGGTTATTTTTCTTATTGTTCTTGTACATCATGATCAATCTCACAAATAGAAGGAATAAAATTGATGCATTCAAAACAAATTGCTATAAAAACATCATTAAGACATTATTGATAATGAAAACGAGCAATGAAGATACATTAAGAGACTTAAACATCCAAAAGAATTGGCTATCAAACACCATTCTACAGAGGAATTAAAATACTATTGCCACTTCAAAAGACACAGTGAGCTGGAAAGAACAATAATGGAAGGTATTGTCTCTAAACGATGTATCAGGGGCAGACCAAAAAGAAAGTGGTTTGAAGACATCAAATAGAACTTGAAGATGAAAACTAAAAAAGTGAGATCTGACTAGAATCAGATTCTTTCATCCAGGATGCCGTGAGTGCAAGGTTCTGGAAAGGACACATGACCTGAGGATGACACTTCACTGATATAGGATTACACTAGTGTTTAGTTAATTAACATGGGACATTACTCTTCTTTTCCAGGCTAAAATAAAAATGGAGACCCAGAGCCCATCACAAGATGGAAATATAAAGCAGGAAGCAGATTATGAAGTGAGTTTTTTTGTTTTGATATTAAAAGTTTATAAACTTCTGCCACTGCTTTGAATTACATCTTTCTTTATAGCGGCCTTCACATCTATTTCCTGTGGTTACACCTCTCTGATTCCTGGTCAAACTGTTAATCCTTTTTTTCGTGTCCATTTAAACTTTTATTTAATCTTTGTTCTGCCTCTTATATTTCAACACCTGATCTCTCTTTGTTGTGAGTATTCCTGCTCTATCTTAATGTGCTGTAGAACTTCTATTCTTTGATTATCATAATGTAAATTTACTGTAACACAGAACCCATTACTAATACAGAACCTTACTCTTCTATCTCAGGCCAACATTAATATGGAGACCCAGAGTATATCACAAGATGGAAATATAATGCAGGAAGCAGGTTATGGAGTGAGTTTTTCTTTATTTATATCGAGCACATCTGAACACTTGCTCTTTGAAACATCTACCATAGTTTTATGCAGCCGTGACATCAAATACAAAATTCCCTCCCCACAAAGTCTGACCTGAATGTTTGTCTAGCCCACAACTCCCAGGAAAATTACACCATGACTATATATTTTATAATATCCATCAATTCACAACATTTTCTATTTATTAACATTGAACACCTATATTTGTTTATAAAGAAATGCAATTTCATAATTTCTGTGAGTAAAAGTAAAAGTCATAATATTTGTGACCATTTCATTTTTTTATATTTGTATTTGGATTCAGTTTATGTTTTTATGCTCGCTGCACTGGTGACCATAAGTAATTTAATAATATTTTATGACCCGCTTAATTCATGGCACTTAATGTCTCACATTAACAGTGAACAACTGTATTTGTTTATTAAAAAATATTAATTGAATCATTTCTGTGAGTAAAAGTGAGAGTAATACTTTTTTAGGCAAGTTCAATTTTGTGAAATTTGGCCTGGAAATCTGGGAACAAGTACAACGCTTCAAATATTTCAAATACTTGGGCACAATAACATCAGATGGGAGATGCACCACAGAAATAAAAAGCAGAATAGCTCAGGCCAAAATAGCATTTCAGAAAATGAAAAACATCTTATGCAACAAATCTATGTCAATGGAAGTGAGAAAGAGAGTTCACCTGTGCTATATAGAGCCAATTCTGACCTATGGAAGTGAATCAGGGACAGTAAAGTAACAAATGAAAAGACGATTAGAGGCCACAGAGATGGGATTTCTCAGAAGAATGTTGAAAGTTTCTGGACAGCTAAATGGACCAACAAGGAAATTCTCATAGAGGCCAACACAAAAAGGGAGCTCCTAAGAAACATCAGAAAGAAACAATCAACACTTTTCGGGCATATGAGAAGAGGAAAGTTGGAATACTTGGTTGCAACTGGCAAAATACAGGAAAAGAGAGATCGTGGATGACAATAGAGAAAATACTGGATAGCTTGGTGTCATGGTATGGTACACAGTCAACATCAGAACTGATACAATGCATGGTAGATATAAGTTTATGAAGGACATGATCGTCTACACCAACTGGTATGACACATGATGATGACAATGATGGTCCTGGAAGTTGAACTATATTCTTGTGCCTACTGCACTAGTAAAGTGAGTCATCAACACTGTGCTATCAGGACGGCAATTCTTATTTTTGCAAATTTGTTATATAAACTGAAACAACAGACACCGCAATGGTGGCAGCATTACATAAAGAATAACTATTGTTATTAGCGGAAAGGCTGAAAAAGATAATGAAAGCTTCATAGACAGTAATCCTGAATTTAAGTTAGAAACAGGGGAAGGGCTTCATATGCATAATTTTAAGGCATTATTTGTGTCATTGTGACTTAAGTCATTTCAACTAAAGAACATATCCCAAACAGGTATGCAAGAGCTTTTAAATCTATGCCCCGATTTGAAGAACTGGAGAACAGTGGCACCTTTGTATAGAGAATTGTAATTTATGTTTCTATTTATAGCAACAGTTGCACCTTTGTATCTATCTATCTATTGACCTTTCGAGCCGTAGCCGGCCCATAGTGGCGTAGACCAAGATACTCCTTCTCTTATCTAAATTTTTGTTCTAGCAGTTTTCAATTCTTTTAAAGATATTCTATCAAATCTCGCCATTTGTCTCTGTTCTGTGCAAGCAGCTCTATCTCATTGAGGGAGCCGAATCCTGCTGCTCTTGCCTCTCTCATCAATGTTTTCTCAGTGTCTCTCTCTTTTCCTCTTACCTGTTGTTTCCCATATGAGGGCTTGCTTGCTATTCGGTTATTATCTCTCCTCATCACATGTCCAACATATAACCATCGTCTTTTCTTTATTACTGAAGATATTAGTGGTTGATGGCAATTTCTCTAATTTCCTCGTTTGTTTTGAATTCGTTCAACGCTATACCAAGTATTTTCCTTAGACATTTATTTTCGAATGCGTTCAACTTTGTTTCTATATATCTTGTTGTTTTCCAGCTTTCACATGCATACGTAAGGGTTGATAGTACATTTGATTTGAATAGTCTAAGTTTTGTGTTTGTGCTGATGAGTTTTGATTTCCACAACTTTTCAAGGCTTCTGAAAGACATTGCTGCTTTGTATAGAGAATTGTAATTTATGTTTCTGCTTATAGCAACAGTTGCACCTTTGTATAGAGAATTGTAATTTATGTTTCTGCTCGTAGCAACAGTCGCACCTTTGTATAGAGAATTGTAATTATGTTTCTGCTTATAGCAACAGTTGCACCTTTGTATAGAGAATTGTAATTTATGTTTCTGCTCATAGCAACAGTTGCACCTTTGTATAGAGAATTGTAATTTATGTTTCTGCTCGTAGCAACAATTGCACCTTTGTATAGAGAATTGTAATTTATTTCTGCTCGTAGCAACAATTGCACCTTTGTATAGAGAATTGTAATTTATGTTCTGCTCGTAGCAACAATTGCACCTTTGTATAGAGAATGTAATTTATGTTTCTGCTTATAGCAACAGTTGCACCTTGTATAGAGAATTGTAATTTATGTTTCTGCTTATAGCAACAGTTGCACCTTTGTATAGAGAATTGTAATTTATGTTTCTGCTCATAGCAACAGTTGCACCTTTGTATAGAGAATTGTAATTTATGTTTCTGCTCGTAGCAACAATTGCACCTTTGTATAGAGAATTGTAATTTATGTTTCTGCTTATAGCAACAGTGCACCTTTGTATAGAGAATTGTAATTTATGTTTCTGCTCATAGCAACAGTTGCACCTTTGTATAGAGAATTGTAATTTATGTTTCTGCTCGTAGCAACAATTGCACCTTTGTATAGAGAATTGTAATTTATGTTCTGCTTATAGCAACAGTTGCACCTTTGTATAGAGAATTGTAATTTATGTTTCTGCTCATAGCAACAGTTGCACCTTTGTATAGAGAATTGTAATTTATGTTTCTGCTCATAGCAACAGTTGCACTTTTGTATAGAGAATTGTAATTATGTTTCTGCTCATAGCAACAGTTGCACTTTTGTATAGAGAATTGTGAAATAAATACAATCCAGCTGACTGAAGCTATTAACAGACTTAATCATACACCATGATGGGTCACTACTAGTGTAAACAAAGGTTTGAGCACACAATGCACAAGTTAACAGTGACAAACATGTCTGAATCATTGAGCCATTGAACAAGTGGACATAGTAACTGTCAGAGGCTAATGAAATGTGACAACAGAACAAAAATGACATCAACATATATGCATGTGAGCTATGTAAAAGTATAATAGTAAAGCACCCCCGTCACGCCAAGTGGCGTATAGGGAATATGGTGTTAGTGACCATATATTTTACAGACCTTCGGCACATGATTTTTGGGGTATGTTTGGCTTCACTTTCCTGAAAAAAATCAGGTACCCATTAAAGGCTGGGTGAACCCGGAAGCCGTCGGCTGGGATCGAACCCTACCTCTTGTCCTTTGTAGTCCAGTTCACTAACCACTGAGCTATCACGGCTCATGTGAGCATAGTACATACATTGATCATAACTTATATGTTGGAAAGATAGAAACTAAAATTGGAAAGCCAACGAGAAACTCTCTATCCGTTGCCTATAAAGTATTCTGTAAGATCATCATAGAATATTACAGATGAGGTAGACTCTGTTATGCAGAAATACATGAAGGATTTAGAAACATTAAAAACTGTCCTTCCAACTTCCAGTGCATGACTGTGCTGGCAACACGACGCATTTTTGAGTAGGGAGCCAAATTAATTATAAATTAATTTCATTGCCTTATTAAAAAGAATTCAAGTGTTCTTGTGTGTGATTTTGAACGGATTTATTTGTGATCAATTTCACCAATCACTATCAGGGGTGTTCTTCTCAAGAATGCATCAAAAAAGGACCGAAAAAAGACCTAGAAGATGGATAGATACAGTGATAGAGACATGTAACAACAAAGGAAAATCACTAATTCAGATAGTTCGAGCAGCTCAAGAACGACAAATGATTAACCATGACACCATTTCGGTATCAGTGAAAAAAGAGAAAAAAAAAGCTGTCTTGATATTTTCACCATAAGAATGATATTTGTGTAGTCTGCTGTACAGGTAACAAAATGGACATTTGGTTCTCAATTAGAGGTCCTTGATTTTGTATACAACATAGTTCAAATCAATAGCAGATAGAACATGATGCAATAAAAATATTAATGACCTTTTATCAACAGCTAGCAAAATAGTCGATGAGATCAACCAAGACACAACTAAAGTAATGAAAATCAAATTTGTCGAAAAGAAAAAAATGCCTGAAAGAAGCAGAATGTTTCATGTATCTTGGAATTTTGTTTAGATCTATGAGACTCATGGAAAGAATTAGGAATAGCAAAGGTAGCAATGACATTCAGAACACTCTTACTTATGCATGTGATAGATGAAAAAGCAACTAAAGAGATCAGATAAATTAGATGCATTTGAAAACAAATTTCTCAGTAAAATTTTTGTGTATACAATGCAATGAATTAAAGATTAGAGCAGAAATAAGAGAAATGACCATGCATTCAACAATACCATATATACTCAAGAAAGAGGAGGGAGGGAGGATATATGTCGGCTATGTAATGAGAAAAGAAGAGACAAATTATTCTCAAAGCTAGAACTCAGATAGGAAGCCCAGGACAGAAGAAAAAGAGGTATCCACAAGAAACACTAAAGGGAACACTGAAGCTAAAAGCAAGAACAGTGAGCATCACATCTCTTGAAGATGGAGAGGCTCACCTAGAACAGGAACGAAAAACAAATTATAATTCATTTCCGCAGTCTGACATTTAACAGCAAAGACTGTCAGATATGTAGGAGAATCTTGAGTTTCTCCCCTTTGTACCATCTTCAGCTCAAAAAGACAATAGATGAATAGGTTAAAGCACATTAAATATAGCACAAACTTCCAGAAAATGATCTTATTTTTTCAACCATTGTATATTTCAAAAGATATATATATATATATATATATATATATATATATATATATATATATATATATATATATATATATATATAAAGGGAGCCACAATAGCTCAGTGGTTAGTGAACTAGACAACAAAGGACAAGAGGTAGGGTTCAATCCCAACTGACGGCTTCCAGTTCACCCAGTCTTTAATGGGTACCGGATTTTTTTCTGGGAAAGTAAAGTGGCACGGGCGCAATACCTACCACATTAACCTAAAAATCATGCACCGAAGGTCTGTAAAATTGATGGTCACTAACACCATATTCTCTATATGCCACTTGGTGTGACGGGGGTACTTTACTTTTTTTTAATTGTATGTTTCATAACATCTACAATTTGTTTTTTTCATTGCTTGTTTGAGGTGTGCATTGCTGTTGGTGCTGAGATTGAATCACAATCTTTCAGTGAAGAACATAGCACCTTCTTACAGCTAAGAACATTTCGAGTCAAAGCTCAATCAAAAGATGAAATGATTGAACATCACACAAGACACAACAGCCAATAATGAACCTGCACATTTTGAACTGGTTAACATGGTTATGGTTAGTCAAAGGCCCTGGTACCACTTCAACAAATTAAGATCCATAATTGCTCAACTGCTCATATCAGGGGAATCATCTGAATTGAAACTCATCTCATTGAAGGACCAAAATAAAGAAAGGCAGCTCCCCATCATAACAGCTACAACAGATGCCAAAAAATATAAAGGCCAAGTGGCTCCTAAAGTGAGCGCAGCTGAACTGTCCTTCGTCATACAATATCATCATTCATCGTAAGCAAGTGGAATATCGAAACATGATCCGGATGAAAAACAGCTAACGGTGTGCACAGAGCTCTAACTCAGTAGCTCTGGCAGCAACCTGGTTAACATAACTAACTGGAGTGTTTGAAATAAATAACAATTAATTAAGTTGTCATGGAACTTAGCAATCATAAACATTCTAAATGACTCCACACAGTAGTTGACCAACATAAACAGATTTCAAACTTGGAATTTGTTACAAATAGTGAAAGAAAATCCCTTACTAATGCATTAAATAATGTTTCTATCTTTCCAGATTACAGTAAAACTTGAAACAAATATTCCTTTCCTTCGAGATTATTTGAAGAAAGAACTGTTTAATGAAGTAAGTCTGTCATTAATTTAACCATTGAAGCACTCCTGCTTTCTGTAACAGAGCTGCAGATCATTAACATTACCAAAACCATACATTCACATATACCAAAAAGGTCACATCTTGTTTACGTCATTATAAAAAGGGTGCGGCAGTGAATACCAGTACATATAGTTATTAATTTTTATGATGGTATCACAATCTAGGGTTAATGATAAGGGAACAGCAATGGAGCATTCAGTACCTGTACATGTCAATGTAAAAGGACTGAAAAGGTTACTGTCAATGACAGACATGGACAGCCCTTGAAAGGCATGATGCTATCATTTCATACAATAATAGGATAAGAATTGGGCAGAACAGGAAGATGAGGGCTAGACGGAAAAATGAAACTGGGAAAAAATAGAACGTATTTTGTAAATGATTAGATTGAACATAAACAAAGTGTTTAGACATCTGATGAGAATGAAAGCCAACCAGATCAGCATTGTTTTTTCAAAGAAAATGCTGCTTTATGTGCCTGCTTTAAATATGTCACAGCCTATATCACTGTACACTGGACAATATGACTACAAAACATGTTCTACATGTACACTGGACAATATGACTACAAAACATGTTCTACATGTACACTGGACAATATGACTACAAAACATGTTCTACATGTACACTGGACAATATGACTACAAAACATGTTCTACAGGACTGCTCCCAGTACACAGACCCGAGAAGAGCAATGTGGTCCATACCCAACTCCCTGGAAGAGAAACTATATGGGGCAATTGAATCACTTAAACAGACAGCTGACTACATGAGAGAGTGTCTGGAATCCTACTCTGATTGAGTCTTGATTGCAGAGAGAGAGAGAGAGAGAGAGAGAGAAATATGTCATGGTTGTAGTGAGTGTATTGGCAAGGAAGATAATTTTAAAAATATATTTATCTTTGCAGCATTTTTGTAACTGGGATCTGCCAGGGGGACTTATAGGACTGGAAAATAAAGACTGCATGTCCAGTGCAGTTACCATGAGGTGTTTGAGATTCTATTTCACCCTGAAATAGAAAAAAGAAAACTTTCACCCTACTGAGTTTTGAACCCGTGTTCTCCTGGTTAAGAGCCCAACAAGTTATTGATCTTTAAGTAAGATACAAAATTCTGAAAATCATTGGATTTCTTTTTTTTTCCACAATGAAGATCATTGGATTTTCATTTGTTCAAGATGTCACTTCCTTCTTTTTCTGGTATGCCACCAAAGTTAAATAAACTAAAGTGTGCTGCAGACCAGCTTAAGAGAATGACTCACAGAAGGTCAGCAACGACAATGATAAATAAATAACTATTGAGATTGAAATTTATGGAGAGACATGATCACCTATGCCAGTGGGCATGGTACTTGATGATGATGATGTGCTACAGATAAAAATATAGTGATATTAGTAATGGTTCTCCAAAACTATCAAATTTTATCTTCTTTTTTTTTTGTTGTCTTTCTGAGAGTGTTGAGGTGAGGGTTAGTGTATGATTACATTTGTTATTTTTGGAACATTTATCTTCTCAGGCTAGTGATGATAAGTACCCCAGTCAAGATTCCAGTTGTCAAGTTCTTGATCTGAAGAGTATTTCAAGACAAGAACCAGGAAGGAAGAACATGTTCCATTGTTTCAGTCTGTTACAGGTGATCCTGGTAGTTCAGGTCAAAGACCATATAAGAGAACACGTACAGAGGTTAAGTCTTACGAATGTGATGTGTGTGGTGCTGGTTTTGCTCAGAGGAGAACTTTAAGAGATCACAAGAAAACACATACAGAGGTTAAACCATACAAATGTGATATGTGTGGTGCTGGTTTTACTCAGAAAGTTAATCTGAAAAGTCACCAAATGACACATACGGGGGAGAAACCATATAAATGTGATGTGTGTGGTGCATGTTTTGCTAATCAGGGTTACATAAAAAGGCACAGAAGAACACATACTGGTGAGAAACCTTATATATGTGATTTATGTGGTACTTGTTTTACTCGTAGTGGAAATCTTAAAGTACACAAAAGAATACACACAGGAGAGAAACCTTACAAATGTGATTTGTGTGGTGCAGATTTTGCTATGCGTGAAACTCTAAATATACATAAGAGAACACATACAGGAGAGAAGTCTAACAAATGTGATTTGTGTGGTGCATATTTTGCTCGGAGGAGGAGTCTGAAATATCACAAGAGAACACATTCAGGAGATAAGCCTTACAAATGTGGTGAATGTGCTGCAGTTTTTTCTACCAATGGAAATCTAACAATACATAAGAGAACACATACGGGAGAGAAACCTTACAGGTGTGATTTGTGTGATGCAGCTTTTACTAGTAGTGGAAAATTAATAGTACATAAGAGAACACATACAGGAGAGAAACCTTACAAATGTGCCGAGTGTGGTGCAGCTTTTGCTCATTGGGGAAGTCTAAAATGTCACAAAAGAAGACACACAGGAGAGAAGTCTTACATGTGTGATGAATGTGGTGCAGGTTTTATTGACATTGGAGACTTAATAAAACACAGAAGAAGACACACAGGAGAGAAACCTTACAAATTTAATGAGTGTGGTGCAGATGATTTTATTTTGAGTTACAGTCGAAAATTACATATGAGATCACTCACAGGAGAGAAGCCTTAGAAATGTGATTTGTGTGGTGCAGCTTTTGCTCATAGAGGCACTATAAAAGCATACAAGAGAATACATACAGGAGAGAAGCCATACAAAGTAATATATGTGGTGCAGATTTTGTCAGTCATAGTCATCTAGTACTACACATAAGATCACATACAGAAGAGAAACTTTACAAATGTGATGTGTATGGTGCAGACTTTACTATAAGTTAAACTCTAAAAAGTGCATACAATGTGCTGTGATTAGATAAGGCAGACTTCACTGTAAAAAATATTTTATGTAGTTGAATAGGCCAGATTTTCTGAGAGATTCTAGTTAGAATTAGATTCCAGTTTTCTTAGTTGGGTAGGTAGCAGCAAGGAAGATCATTGACCTTTTGCTTTCATTGACCCTCTTTGCCTCTGTCAACCTTTCTCTTTGACTGTAACTACCACCTCTTTATCATGGATGTCTGCTCTCTGTACCCCTCTATTCCCCACACCGATGGCTTTTGAGCTCTTAAATTGTTTCTTGATAACTTTCTATCGCTACTGACGTCCTCCTCCGTCTAGTAGAACGAGTCTTTAACCTCTTCTTTTTCTATTTCAGTGGCGACTTCTTCACCCAGATTAGTGGTATGGTGATGGACACCAAATGGGCCCCAGCTAAGCTTGTCTTTTCATGGGCTACCTTGAGCACCAGATCACCCACTCCTACCAGGGTCCTCTTCCACTTATGTGCTGGAGGTACATTGATGACTGACTGCATCGGTTTAACTTTCTGAGGACGATATCTCCCTATTCATTGAGCATGTTGTACATATTCACCTCTTGATCCATATCACTTATCACATTTCCACCTCTTCTGTCTCCTTCCTTGATATCACAGTTACCTTAGGTGCCTCAGATCTACTTACCTCAGTTTTCTACAAACTTACTGACTCCCATTGTTTTCTCTGCTACGACTCTTCTCACCCTACATCCTGTAAGAACTTTCTTCCCTATTCGCAGATACTCAGACTTCGTTTTTTTTCCAGGACGATGACAATTTCCTACATAATACCCACCTGATGCTCGACTTCTTCTGCCTATACCTCTATCCTGATTCCATTCTCCTTCCTGCTCTCTGATGGGTACTCCACACCCCACGCCAGACTGCTCTCACCCCTGTACCAGTCCCCCTCAGACAGGGAAGTGCTTGTTATCACCCTCACCACTACGTGTGGTCATAATTATTCACCTGTACCTTCTCATTCTCCATTCTGATTCCACTACCTTTCTTCTCTTCCCCGATCCCCCTATTAATAGCCTTTAAGCGTGATCGTAACTTCAGTGACATGCTTGTCAGGAGCCCCTTCCTGCCTCCCCCCACAGCCATAGAGGTAAGATCCATTACAACCATTGTCTATGTAATACTTGCAACCATGACCTCCATTCAGCTACGGTTCTCTTCCCTCATGGCCCTTTTGAGATTAGAGAGGGATTCCCTTGTACATTGCATAACATTACATATGCCATAATATATAAGTGATGTTAGTTGACCTACATAAGCGAAAATGGACGCCGTCTCAGGGACAGATGCCCTGAACATCTGTATGACATCACTCGGGATGCAGGCACCCCTGTGGCATCCCACTTCAACTCTCAGGGCCATGTGATGAGAATATTTTTAGCCCACATTAGAAAATGTCTCAGTTCTTATTGATCTGGAGAAATTCTGATGATTATTAGTTTCTCACCTTCTTGGTTGATTTGATATTAAAAGCAAGGAAAATTGTTGACATACCTTGACCTGGTAAGGGTTACTTTACTTTCTTCCCTCACCCAGTCTAGCCTGGTCAAGCATGAGGGATCAAAGAGGGAACCTGTGCTAAAGTTAGATGTCTTGGACTGAAAGATGCATTTTTTTTTTTCAATCGCCAGATTTGACCTCTGACAATGTCCCTAGAGACTAGGAACTGAATTTTGCATGTTATTCCATTTTTCTCTGGCAGCTGTGTGCACAGGGGTCCTTCGCTGCACAGGCAGATCTCCATAGGTACTCATTTTTTCCGTCCATGAGTAATCGACATTTCAAGCCGGGCCTCGATGTTGAGACTAAGGGTGGTTGCAGCAGAGAGAAATCATAAATAAAAATCCCAACTGGTGTAGCCGGGATTTGAACCCACAACCTCTCTGTCTTGAGGCTGGTGTCTTGCCGGCTAACAAATTCTTAAAATGGTAGTTGACTTCTTTATGTTTATCATTTTTGTATTCCTGTATTTGTCTACCCTTGTTTGATTCCAAGACTACATTTACCCAAGTACACTGTGTGAGCAGTCAACATATTTATTTTTAAAAACTTTTGTTAACCAGCATCATTTTAGATGTAAAGGTAAAGTACAAGACTTGAACCAGCGTCTTAGCACGCGAGTTTCCACCCATATGTGTTCGGCCTCCTATCTTAGCACGTGAGTTTCAACCCATATGTGCTCGGCTGCCTATCTTAGCACGCGAGTTTCTACCCATATGTGCTCGGCCGCCTATCTTAGCATGCGAGTTTCCACCCATATGTGCTCGGTCGCCTATCCAGAAATGTTCAGAGATTTCAGTATAGTGTCGCCTCAAGCATCGAAATTCAGATGCGAGGTGATATTCCTCACCTTCCCAGGTAATACTCTGGTACCCATTTCTGCCAACGGCTGGGTCGACCATGTGGGGTATTTTTTTTTTTTCCAACCATGAGTACAATTCACACTATTATATTTTAGATGTCTTATATTGCTCTGGGACATGTCTTTTATTCATATCTCTTTCTGTTGCTTCCATGTTATGGTTCTTATTTCTTGATTTTAAAATGTGGTGATCGCTACCAAGTTTAACTTTGTTGCTCTTGTAGAGTGTTCTGATACGTGGAGGGCTTACTGTGGAGAGGCTCATTTGTTGAATATCTCTCTCTCTCCAACTAGGACTCAATCAGAGTAGGATTCCAGACTCTCATGAAGTTAGCTGTCTGTTTAAGTGATTCTATTGTCCCATATAGTTATGTTGAATATGTAGACACTCTTTGTTTTAGTGATTTAATTTCACTGCGGCCGCTTGCTCTCTTCTTAAATGATAGTGCTCAGTCATTGGTGTAGACTGTCAAATTTGCACATTTCACGTTGTGTTCAGATTTGTTCTTTGGGTTGGAATACAGCACGGCTGTCTACATTAAATTATTTGCACACGCAAGTCTCTCGTATAAAATATTAGTAAGACTTTATTCGTACAGTCCAACAACAGAAATGCATTAATATAAGAAGTCCAGCAGCCTGGCTACACCGCTCGGGTATCAAAGTAAATGCTAAGGAAATACGACTCTTGTAATCAATCTTAAGGCACTCTCATCATACACTAAATCGATTCTCACTAAAAGAGCGTTTGCTCAGTCCTACTAACTTAGCCCAACTGGGTCTTCCTAGTTACTTAGTTTCCCTCTCGTATCCATCTTGGCTGAAACGCCATCCTATCCACTGCTGCTAATAAAGAGCTTTTGCTCGGGTGCTGCTACAAGAGCCTAGCTTAACTTCGCTGTGTCTTTCTATTTAATTTGTATCCATTTAGTTTTTTCATTTGGTAATATCGCTGCACAACCTTAAGTATCTCGTGCCTCATCCAATCAAAAACTAGTTAAGTAAGTTCCGAGCCAATGAATTCTCTTCATGTCATAGCCTCTATCTCACCTAACACTTCCCTCAAGTCTATTCACTCCTCTGTGCTTCTCAAACATTCCCATAATCATGAGACTTTCCAATCTCTACTCACCCAAACATATAATTCACCAATTATCCTGTAAATGCCACTTTCCTCACACGTAAGATCATTTTCTCAACTCTCCTTACACTGTCCCTAACTCCATTGTTTCCTTACATCCTTACATCCCTAGTTAAACTCTTTTGTAGCTTGCCATTGAGATGTGTCTGATATACCAGTAGCACAGCATTAATTCTCATTTATTCCATGAATATTGTGATCACTGATGTCAATTTTCTTTAATGTCTAGAACAGACAACACCCACATTGCTACAGATGTGCTGCTTGATCTCTATCTATAAACAAATGTAGAATCTGAGTACTTTTAATTAAGTAATTTGTGCCTTGTTGCTTCTAGGAATTTACTGACTGAATTTTAATTTATTTTGCTTTTAATTGTTAGTATCTAACATGCCTGCTGTCAAAACTGGTGCTGAACAATATATCAGGAATTGTATTTTGATTTATTGACATTTCTGTTCTGTTGTCTAGTTTGTTATTTGTATCCAGCATATGTACAGTAAGGGAGCCGCGATAGCTCAGTGGTTAGTGAACTGGACTACAAAAGACAAGGGTAGGGTTCGATCCCAACCGACGGCTTCCGGGTTCACCCAGCCTTTAATGGGTACCGGATTTTTTTTGTGGGAAAGTGAAGTGGCACGGGCGTAATACCGACCACATTACCCCAAACGTCATGTGCCGAAGGTCTGTAAAATTTATGGTCACTAACACCATATTCCCTATACGCCACTTGGTGTGACGGGGGTACTTTTTTTTACTATATGTGCAGTAAAAGATGAAGTAAAGGAATCCTCCATACCTTGCAAGGCGTTTGGAGAATGTGGTGTTGGTGGCCATTTTTTTCAATGACCATGTCACATTTTTGGGTGATATGGTTGGTATCACACAGGCCACATTTACTTCCCAGAAAAATAACTGGTACCCATTTTTAGAGGCTGGGTGATCCCCTGAGCCTTGATGGTCCGAAAAAATCTGCAACTTCTGGTGATCAAACCCAGGCCCTTCTGATCAGAAAGTGAGCATGCAAACCACTGAGCCACCAAGGCTATATATGCAGCATGCAAACCACTGAGCCACCAAGGCTCCATATATGTAGCATGCAAACCACTGAGCCACCAAGGCTCCATATATGTAGCATGCAAACCACTGAGCCACCAAGACTCCATATATGTAGCATACAAACCACTGAGCCACCAAGGCTCCATATATGTAGCATACAAACCACTGAGCCACCAAGGCTCCATATATGTAGCATGCAAACCACTGAGCCACCAAGGCTCCATATATGTAGCATGCAAACCACTGAGCCACCAAGGCTCCATATATGTAGCATGCAAACCACTGAGCCACCAAGGCTCCATATATGTAGCATACAAACCACTGAGCCACCAAGGCTCCATATATGTAGCATGCAAACCACTGCGCCACCAAGGCTCCATATATGTAGCATGCAAACCACTGAGCCACCAAGGCTCCATATATGTAGCATGCAAACCACTGAGCCACCAAGGCTCCATATATGTAGCATGCAAACCACTGAGCCACCAAGGCTCCATATATGTAGCATGCAAACCACTGAGCCACCAAGGCTCCATATATGTAGCATGCAAACCACTGAGCCACCAAGGCTCCATATATGTAGCATGCAAACCACTGCGCCACCAAGGCTCCATATATGTAGCATGCAAACCACTGAGCCACCAAGGCTCCATATATGTAGCATACAAACCACTGAGCCACCAAGGCTCCATATATGTAGTACTTAATCTATCTATCTTTCGTTTGCCTGAGAGTGCCATATCAATTTGCAGTTATAGACATACTTCCATTTGCGTTGAGTGCATGGCATCCTGATTGTTGTAGTGCACCTTTTGGCTGGTTGCCTTCAACTTCAGCACTTAAACTTGCTAGAGCAGACTGTGGTCTTGCTTGGTTGTAGGAAGCCTGGCCAGTCTTGGTTTTCAGTCCCTGGTGACTGTTAAGCCCCATCCCCACGACAAGGAGCTGGCCTTGATGAGGGTAGTACTTAATGAAACAACTCATATAAAAGCAATAAATTTGCATGAAATAATGACAGTGTTAATGTGATGGAAGTCCAAAGAAATTAGGCTAAATACTAAAATAACAATTTTCAACTCCAAGTCAAGTCAGTCTTATTATATAGCTGTGAAACATGGAGAATAACTAAAATGAAAATCATAAAGATACAGACTTTCTTTAATGCTAACACAGAATAAAAGGATGGAAATGAAAGGACAAAATCACTAACATAGAATTATGGAAATGTACCAGTCAAATACCAGTGGATAAAGAAATACAGCGTAGAACACACACTGTGGAAGCCAACTGAGAGTATTACACAACAGGCCCTTTTTGGAATCCCCAGGGAAAAAGACAAAGAGGAAGACCAGAAATTCTTGGAGAAGACAGATAGAAGCAGAGATGAAGATGATGGGGAAGACATGGAATGATCTTAAAAGAATGGTAAGAAACAGAACAGCTTGGAAAGTGTTTGTTGAAGACCTATGCTCACAGGAAGCTGAAAGGTAGAAGAAGAATGACAGTGTTAATTGCCCTTGACCTGTACTGAAGAGAGAAGATGAAAAGGTAAAGTACGAGACTTGAACCGGCGTCTTAGCACGCGAGTTTACACCCATATGTGCTCGGCCGCCTATCCAGAAATGTTCGGATATTTCTGTATAGTGTAGCCTCAAGCATCGAAACTCAGATGCGAAGCGACATTCCTCACCTTCCCAGGATAATACCCTGGTACCCATTTCTGCCAACGGCTGGGTTGACCGTAGGGGTATTTTTTTTTTTCCAACAACGAGTACAATTCACACTGCTCCCAGCGGGAATCGAACACGGGTTGTCCGAACGTCGCTAGACTAGTCGGGTGGTTTTCCCAACTAGGCTACCCCCTTCATCTAGAGAAGATAAATTAAGTGGCAGGTGAAAAGCAAAGAAATGGGTGTCCTCAGTTTTGATGCTTTGATTGAATTGTGTAGTAAGTTCTGGCACCACACCAGGTTCTGTCTGCTGTAGAAGGCTATATCATCTACCATTTGATTTGGAGCACTCTCTACTGCATCCTTGATCCTGTTATGAGTGTTTGATCCTGGCATTGGCTTATTAATTTTTTTTAAATTTGTTTGAACATGCAGAGAATGACCAGAAATTGTGGAACGCTTTATTACATAGAGGGAGCCATGGTAACTCAGTGGTTAGTGAGCTGTTTTCATACAAAGAACAAGAGGTCAGGTTCAATCCTGATCAACGGCTTCTGGGTTCACCCAGCCTTAAATGGATACCAAATTTTTGTTTTATAGGCAAGTAAAGCAGCACAGCCTTAATACCGACCACATTACCCTAAAAATCATGTGCTGAAGGTCTGCAAAATTATGGTCACTAACACCATATTCCCTATATGCCATTTAAGGCGCTGAGGCACTTTACTTTTACTTACTTTTTTACATAAGGGTCCAGATTTTATCCAAAACAGATTAAATTAGGAAAAAATTGATATCACATAATTTAATTTTTAAAAATCAAGACCAAAATAAAATAAATAATCTTAAATAAGAAGATTAAATACAACCATTCCTATCACAGCATAAATAATGTGTGGATGACACAATTTTAATAGCAGAGACAGAGAATGAACTTCTAGGAATGATAGACATAATAGTAAAAGAAAGCAACAAAAAAGGTCTCAGTCTGAATAGTAAGAAAACAGAAGTAATGGTTATATCGAAGAAACAATCATCACCATCATGCAGCATAAAAATAATCAGGACATATATGAAACAAGTGCAACGTGTCAAATACTTTGCCACAATTATTAAAATCGTATGGAAAATGCACCACAGAAATAAAAAGCAGAATAGCTCAGGCCAAAATAGCATTTCAGAAAATAAAAAACATCTTATGCAACAAATCTATGTCAATAGAAGTGAGAAAGAGAGTTGATCTGTGCGATATAGAGCCAATTCTGACCTATGGAAGCGAGTCATGGACAGTAAACAAACCAATGAAAAGACGATTAGAGGCCACAGAAATTGGAATTCTCAGAAGAATGTTGAAAGCTCCCTGGACAGCTAAAAAGACCAATGAGGAAATTCTCAAAGAGGCCAACACAAAAAAGGGAGCTCCTAAAAAACATCAGAAAGAAACAATCAATATTTTTCGGGCACATCATGAGATAGGAAAGTTGGAATACTTGGTTGCAACTGGCAAAATACAGGGAAAGATATATCGTGGTCGACAAAGAAAGAAAATACTAGGTAGCTTGGTGTCATGGCATGGCAAACAGTCAACAACATAATCGATATGATGCACTGTAGATAGATGATTATGGAAGGACATGATTGCCTACGCCAACCGGTATGGCACATGATGATGCCTCTTACACAAGGTTAAACACAGAAAGTAAAGAAAACACATGTAACCAGGAGACATGTAGATTATAGAGAATAATAATAGGACTGTATCATGAAAGAATAGAATATCTTGAGATCAACATTTTAATAGAATAAACCTAGAACATATGATAGAACCGAACAAATGAGAATTTGAACCAAGATAACAGCTCAAATTCACTTGATTAAATAGAACATTAATCCTAATCTCTGGAACTTTAAGCAGATCAAGTACAAATCACACGATTAGCTTACAAGTTATTCATCAGATCATCCTAAATACAGATTCATTCATTGAGGTGTCATCTCCGCATCCAAGTTTAGGCTACCATGTAGAGCCATTCCACTGTCTCTTGCTTTGATGGTGCAGATTTTCAAAGGCTGACTTGTCCATCTTTTGATGTTACGCGTCAATGTTAGTCTGGTCTGCCTCTTTTACCTTGTATTTTCCTTTCCAATACTATTTTTAGTCTTCCTCTTTTACCTTGTATTTTCCCTTCCAATATTATTTTAGTAGGCTGCTGTGTCTTTTAACATGCCCCAAAAATCTCATTTGTCTTATCTGAATTGTTTATAATAGTTCTCTTGTCATCTCTAGTTGTGTAAGACTTCATCGTTTGCTTTCTTTTCTTCCCATCAAATTTTTCTATGATTCCATCAAATTCTTCTATGATTCCATCAAATCCTTCTATGATTCCATCAAATTCTTCTATGATTCCATCAAATTCTTCTATGAATCCACATTTCAAAGGCTTTAATTTTCTGTTCTGTTTTCGTGTCTAATGTCGATGTTTCTGTGCCATACAGGAGTGTTGAGAAGATATAACATTTTGCTATTGAATTTGTGGGTCATCATCATTACGCTCCGAACATGTCCATTAGCGCACAGATCCCTTCCTCAGCAAGTCCCGCAGTGTCCAGCGACTGACAAATCCAGTTCTGTGTTGGTTGATGAGTCTTCTTATACGGCCACTAAGTTTTTCCTTTCTGCCTGTGCACATCTTAACTCCCATCTCTTTCATCCGAAAGACTGACGAGGTCTCGTGGTTGTCGAAGTCCGGTGTCCTTTCCAGATCTCGGAGGGCATTGATGACGTCCTCAACAATAGCGCAGCTAGCCAACCTGTCCGCTCTTTTTCTTTTTCCCGTACTCCTGCATGTCCTGGGACGTAGACAAAGGTGATTCTAGATGACTGCATCTTTCTCATCGGTGTTATCTCAAATGAGACCAATGACCATGATTGAGTTCTGTTCCCTACATTTGACATCTGATGTGAGAATAAACTAGAATGTGCCCCCGAATGACGTAGGCACCGGTATCCACCCTCGCCTGTGTTGATACTGATGAGCTCACAGACCTGTTTGATGACATCTTCTGCACGTCCCACCCATGATTTGCTGCCATCCATGGTTGAAAAGTCAAGAGGATACTTCATTGCTACACAGGGAGTATCCCTCGTACACCCCAAAATAATGTGCATTGCTTCATTCTATATTTTCTCCAGCCTGTCAATTTGCGTCGTATTGACAGTAAGTATTGCCAGGGCACACTCGATTGGTGCTATGACTAGTCCCTGGAACAGAAAGGTAAGTAGCCTCTGCTCGATGTTGACAGCTGCCTTGACCTTCAAGCGGGATTTTGTTATCACATGGCCGACGTGGTCCATAAAACACAGGCTGCGATCAAACTTAACTCTGAGGTATGTTATCAACCGGTCCCTGGTCACCTCATCAGCCCCCATTAGTACTAGCGATGTTTCCGTGTTAACAATATGATTGTTAAGGGAGAACCATGCAACTGATGCTTTATTAGGATTCACCAACCAGAAAGAGATGCAATCGAGTTCGTTTTATAGTGTAGATGCGGTTTCCAATCTGTCTCTTCCCTGTCGATATACCAGAATATCATCATCTAAAGTCATAGTTCTTCCACTCCCATCCAGCTGTTGTTCCGTGATCGTTGTGTACACGTTAGATAGAACTGATGACAATGGTGAGCCGTGTGGCAGCCCTGGACAAATGGATGTTGGCTCGGATGACCAACTTCTACATCTGAGTTTCACCTTCCTCTGAAAATGTGCTGCAGAGATCCATCTAATGAAGAAGGGGTGCACCGCCAGTTTGAGAAGCATGTGCATGAGATATTCAAATGGTACTCTGTTGTATGTATCTTCAGATCTATATCAGCAACACATGTCTCCTCTTGTTTGTGGAAGCCCTCGAAGATTGCCGCATTGAGTCATGTCTCTTTGTTATATCTATAATCTCCGAGTGTGGGTGAGAATGATGCGTATATTTGTTCATTGTGACAGATGAGTATACGAGCAACTATTTTCTCCAGCAGCTTGCCCGTAGTGTTCTCCATCATGATGACTCTGTAGGCACTGATCTGAGAATGATCCTTGTTTGCTTCGGCAGCGGTAGTAAGTAGCTGTGCAGCCACTCATCCTTAATCTGGCCACTGTGAATGCTGGCTAAGCCCTCCAAGTCGTCATCAGCTAAATCGCCTATGTCGTCGTACCGAACACCATCTGAACCATCAGCAGTACTGTGTGACGTGTAAGTGTTGTGCAAATAGTATGGGTTGTGATTTGTGAGATCTTCTCTAAGCACTACATTCTCACACAATTCTAAAAAGGACACCCGTATCTTCATTTCTTTGGTCAGTCTGCTCAATGTACGGGCAAGCAGGGCCTTCCCTTTGCACTCATCAGATTTGTGCCATATCTTGCTTATGCTCTGGAAGTCTGGTATTCCTCTGTATCGTGTTATGGTCTTAAAGGTCCCTTATGGATCTTAAAATAATCTCGCCATTCATGATTGTACAAAGAAGTTACGACGGTGGTTTTTTTACGGTTGGCTCCGCTAGCCTTTGACTAAAATCTCACCCACAAGGCAGCGGGGTTGTTTTACTTCATGGTGCCCTCCCTTAGCCTTTTACTTTCCCGAGTTTACCTGCAAGGCAGCAGGGCGACCACAGTTGTACTATTTACTGCATACAGTAGCAGGTAAAATTACCCAACCTGACATACCAGATTGGCATATCTGCCAGATATTTGTACCCATTTAAATTTGCTCACTAAATCTTCAATAGGAAGTTCACGGTTTTTCAAGTTGAAGACAAGATCGAGGCAGCCAGAATAGTCAAAACAGATAGGGGTGCATACGTTATGACCAAATATTAAACAAATAACACCAGGGCTGAAACAAAGAATGGCAAAACGTTACATCTTCTCAATATTCCTGTATAGTGCAGAAACATGGACATTAGACAAGAAAACAGAAAAGAAAATTGAAGCCTTTGAAATGTGGATTTATAGAAGAATAGGTGGAATTGGATGGAAAGAAAAGAAAACAAACGATGAAGTTTTAAAACAACTGAAAATAAAAAGAGAACTACTAAATACAATTAAGACAAGACAAATGAAATTTTTGGGGCATGTTAAAAGACACAACAGCCTACTAAAAGTAATATTGGAAGGGAAAATACAAGGTAAAAGTGGCAGACCAAGACTAACATGGACGAGTAACATCAAAGATGACAAGTCAACCATGTCAGCCTGCACCATCAAAGCAAGAACAGAGTAGAACGGCGATCCGTGGTAGCCAACATTCGTTGCGGAGAAGGTACTCGATGATGATGACGTCATGACACGAGTAGCATGACAATGGAGGTGATGGCAGTGACCAGAGGCATGCACTGGTTTGAGTCACAAGACTCACCCACGACTGCATACTAAGTGGTTAGATGAGCATGATAAGAAAAGTGGAGGCAGGCAGTGGGTAGAGTCGTTGCAGAAGCCAAATACATAGACACCATGTCTACGTCCCTGGACTTGCGAGAGTACGGGGAAATGAAAGAGCGGACAGGTTGGCTTGTTCTGTCATTCAAAACGGTCAACCAATGGATCGGGCGAACGTCATCAATGTCCTCCGAGGTGTGGGTAGGGCACATTATTTCGACACCATAACTATACATCCACTCCCTCAGGTGAAAAGATGGGAGTTATGATGGGTACAGTCAGAATTGAGAAACTTAGTGGGTGCGTAAGTGGACCTATCAACCAACATAGAATTGGAGTAGTCAGTCGCTGGACATTGCGGGACTTGCTGAAGAAGGATCTGAGCACTATGGACGTGATAGGAGTGCAGTGATAATGACCCGTAAATAACTCAATGGAGGCAACGGTTAGAAAATTGGGATCGTGGCATCATCGCCTATTGAAGAGAAACTTGGAACGATTTCCAAATCTCACACATTTCTTGAACGATCTGTTATATTTGTTCTCAGTAATAACTCTGCATTATAATGGCACTATGATATTATAACATCTCATGACATGGATTGGAGCCAGTCTTAACATATGGATGCGAATCATGGACAATAGGACAACAGACAAGAAAATCACTGGAGTCTGTAGAAATTTGGTTTTACAGAAGAATGTTGAGAATACCATGGACAGCTAAGAAGAGTAATGAAAATGTTCTGAAAGAGGCCAAAGCAAAAAGAGAGCTAATTTCCAATATTAGGAAGAACAATCATCATTTTTTTGGCCATGTAATGAGAAGAAACAACTGGAATATATTGTAACAACTGGGAAAATGGAGGGACGAAGAGATAGAGGGAAGCAAAGAGAAAAGATACCAGACAGCTTAAGAGAATGGCCTGGCAGAAGGTCAACAAATAAATGATAAATAACTGTCGAGATCGAAAGTTTATGGAGAGACATGATCACTACGCGCAGGCCCGGTACTTGATGATGATATGATATAAAAATAGAAATAACTTCTCTGTAATAAGCAGAGCCTATAACCCACAAGATAAGATCAGAAGTGAAGAACTGAGAAAAAGGCTAGGAATAGCACCCGCAATAGAATATATAAGGAAACAACAGATAAAATGGTTTGGCCACGTGACAAGGCAGAAAGAACAAGACACAACACAACGAACCTTCAACAAACGTTTGAGAACACCAGACCCAAGGGTCTACAACGAAAAAGATGGATCGATGCATATTAGAAGCACTAGGAAACATAACAGCAGCAGAGGCAAACAGAAGAGCAAATGATCACAAATTATATTTCCCCTCGACGCTGAAAGTCAAATGGGGAAGGAAAGAAGAAGAAGATATAACCCACGTTGTAACTTTGTTTCCTTTTTCCTCTCTTCATACATGTTGTCACCTCTCCCCGATTTGTTTAAACACAGAAAACTTTCGTGAGCCAAACAAGCATTAGAAGTTCAATCTGGCAACCCGCTGTGGGTAAACACTGGTTGGGGCAACTTCGCCCCAAGATCTGACGGCAGTGACGGCTGTTCTCTTGCACAATTTGTCGCAAATTTTAGGATTTAAACAAAGGGAAGAAAGTAAGTTGTCGTCTGGGTTGTTTTGCTAAACTTCTTAGCACTTTGCTGGACTAGTGGCCATGGTCATCCCAGAAACGATATCACAAAAGTAGTCAGATGATATGTCGTCCATTGTGATGATCATGATGATCTATGATGCAAACGTAAAGAATAGCAAAGATCATAGATGAACAGATTTTCCTGTTAGCGTTAAATAGTTTTTATATTAAATTGTTAAATATTCGACGCTGTAAACGAAACTAAAAAAAAACTACTATAACCCGCACGGTAAAAAACGAAGGTTTAATGTAAAAATACATCATCAATAAAAAAATCAATACAATGTTTTTGTTTTTTATGATTTATATTTATTTAGTAGTAAACTTACTGTTTGTATTTTTATTTTTAAAAAATAAAAATCCAGATCCAGCCATCAGCATCAGGGTTTCATATCTTGATTATTATTTGATATAAAATGTGGGTAAAGGTCAAATTTAATGTTCCAAATTATTTCTGCAAAGGGTAACGGAACGGAACGTTGCACCTTATTCGGTCACCAGATCTGTCGTTTTTTTTTTAGAAGAACCATCATACCCATGGATTAAGTAGGGGTTTGGAGTAGCCTACAACAAACCCTAAACCGTGTTGAAAAGAATGAATAAATGCACAAACAACAAGAAACAATTGATAATTCAAGTATGTCTAGTGAGGGGAGTCACTCTGACTCGCTTAGCAGATTAAATTGGAACGCTAAACTCGACATATATACCAACATTTTAATCATAAAATGTTTATCACTAAACATTTTTTGTAAAATTGTTTCACTTTTTAAATCGTTAAATGACACAATTCAATCATTGTCATTATTGATTAATGTCATACATAAATGAACAGAGTACATACTCTTATTCACTGATATAATATACTGTTACTTTTTTAATAGTTTAGTTTCGATAGCATAATGTGTCACATATTGCTTATATATTAAATGTTATATTACCCCCCAAAAATAGTTTTTGTTTATTGCTTGATAATCATCATGTCTTATGATAATAAATCAATAATGGGTTTAACTAAAACCTTCTTTTTCCATTTTGAATGACAATATTATATTATAATAAATGATTATCATCATCATGTGCCATACCGGTTGCGTAGGCGATCATGTCCCTCCACAATCTTCTATCTACAGTGCATCATATCAGTTCTGTTGTTTGACTGTTTTCCATGCCATGAAACCAAGCTATCCAGTATTTTCTCTCTTTGTCGTCCGCAATCTCTCTTTCCTTATATTTGCCAGTTGTAACCAAGTATTCCAACTTTCCTCTTCTCATGATGTGCCCAAAAAATGTTGATTGCTTCTTTCTGATGTTTTTTAAGAGTTGCCTTTAAATGATTATATTATATTGTAATAAATGACTATATTATAATAAATGATTATATTATATTGTCATAAATGATTATATTATATTATAATAGATGATTATATTATAATAAATGATTATATTATATTATAATACATGATTATATTATAATAAATCTTCTTCTTCTTCTCTTTCCTTCCTTATCTGCCTTTCAGCGTCGAGGGGAGATATAATTTGCGGTCTTTTGCTCTTCTGTTCGCCTCTGCTGCTGTTATGTTTCCTAGTGCTTCTAATATTCCATCGATCCATCTTTTTTCTTTGTAGACCCTTGGGTCTGATGTTCTCACAACGTTTGTTGAAGGCTCGTTGTGTTGTGTTTTGTTCTTTCTGCCTTGTCACGTGGCCGAACCATTTTATCTGTTGTTTCCTTATATTTCTATGGCTGGGGCTATTCCTAGCTTTTTTCTCAGTTCTTCATTTCTGATCTTATCTCTCAGACTGTTTCCTGTCATTCGTCTAACACATTTCATCTCTGTAGAGGTTATTTTTTCTTATTGTTCTTGCATCTAGGGTCCAGGTCTGGCATGGTAGCACAACATTGGGATGAAGATTGTATTGTATAGTGCTCGTTTTGTCTCCAGAGTTATTCCTTGTTGGACAATAGTGGTGATAACTGTCCGATGATTTGACAAGCTTTGTTGCATCTTGATTCTATCTCTGCTGTTTGGGAATTATCGTTTGTCATTAGACTTCCTAGGTATTTGAATTCCTCTACTTGTTTTAGTTGTCTGCCTTCTATAGTTATGTTGATGTTCTGTTTATTTTTGGCGACATTCATGACTTCTGTTTTGTTGATGTTGATTTTCATGTTGTATTTTGTTCCTAAGATGTTGAGTTTGTTTAAGTGTTCCTGTAGGTCTTCTATTGTTTCATGTATTAGTGCCTGGTCGTCTGCAAATAGAAGCTCGTTGATCTCCTCTGTCTCTGATGGGTTGGCTAGCTTGCATATATGGTCCATGTATGTAATAAAACAGTAGGGGGGGGGATAGTACGCACCCCTGTCTTACACCTGATCTAACTTCGAAGTGGTCTGTGTATTATAATAAATGATTATATTATATTATTGCAATTGCACTGACTCGGCTGACTGGAAATAACCGAAAATGTAAATAATATTGGAAATTTACAAGTTTAGTGTCCCAAATTATTTCTGCCAAAGGAGTGATCTCCCGCTCAGTGACGGTCATACATGAATTATCAAATGTTTCAAGTTTTATGCATTTAATTTTATTTTTTTCAACAGGATTTAGCTTTAGAGTTAGTTGTAGACGAATCCAAACCCTAAACCTAACACAGAGGTCTTTTTCTAATGACAGATTTGAGGGCAACTAAATAAGGTGCAAGGGACATTACTCTGAGCAGAAATAATTTGGGATCCTACATTCGTAAATTACCATTATGTTTAAATTAAAATAATTAATCTATTTATTATATATATATAAATAAAGACTATTAAGACTGAGACCCTTCTCAGTCTGAATAGGAAGAAAACAGAAGTAATGTCATATCGAAGAAATAATCATCACCACCATGCACATAATAATAAACAGGACAAATCTAAAGCAAGTGCAAAGCGTCAAATACTTGGGCAAAATAATAACATCAGATTGAAGATGCACCAAAGAAATAAAAGACTCAGATCAAAATAGCATTTCAGAAAATGTAAAACATCTTATTCCACATGTCTATGTCAATAGAAGTGAAAGAGAGAGTTCATTGGTGCTGTATAGAGCTAATTCTGACCGATGGAAGTGAATCATGAACAGTAGACAAACAAATAAAAAAGACAATTAGAGGCCACAGAAATGGGATTTCTCTGAAAAATGTTGAGAGTTCCCTGGACAACTAAAAGACCAACAAGGAAGTTCTCAAAGAGACCAATACAAAAAGGGAGCTCCTAAGAACATTAGAAACAAACAATCAATATCTTTCAGGCACGTCATGAGAAGAGAAAGTTAGAATACTTGCTTACAACTGGCAAAATAAAGGGAAAGAGATATCACGTATGACAAAGAGAGAAGATAATGGATAGCTTGGTGTCATGGCACGGAAAACAGTCACCAACAGAGTTGATTCGATGTACTGTGGATAAAGAATTGTGGAAGAATATGTTCACTTATGCCAACTGGTATGGCACATAATGATGATATATATCGATTCACTATATCTTGAACAACAAGCAACTATCATAATAATGGGCAAAACATCAAAATTGGTTTGAAATACAAAATGGAGCTAGGCAGAGATGCATCTTCTCTCCATACCTGTTCAACATCCATGTTGAGAACATCACGAGAATGTCAGAACGATGTCAGATTTGAAGTTCAACCCTTTCACAATAAACAGCAACACAGTTCCAGAACTTCATGTGCTGATGACACCGTTCTTCTTTCAAACCGTGTAAAAGGATTGAAAAAAAAAAACTATCTTTATGTCACATAGTACCATTGCTGGAATATGATGTGTGGCTCACGATAGAACCAGAGGGATAAAGGCTGCTTGGTTAAAGCAGTCGCCATGACGTGTGAGACACAGGATTTTATTTCACCCCCGATAGAAAAAATCCTTTCTGTCTACCACAGATTTCGAACACGGTAGGCTGGCTTTTCAGCCAGCGATAGATGGTTTTAGCCGCGCTGCCATGCGCACTTCATGCAAAAGAATTAAAAGAGATAATTGAATGTGTTAATAATCACAGGAGCAGTATATCTCGTTATTATTCCGTGTGTTACCGGGGCCTCATTATGAGGGAATGAAGAATAGTGACACTGTGACCTTCCAGGCATGTCATAAGAGGCGACTAAGGAGGTTGATCGATGGCTTGACAAGCTGTCATTGTAAAAAAGTATTGTTATTGAAACAGAGCCATAGATTTTAGAAGCAGCGATCTCTGCATTATGTGCCATTTTGGCACGCAAGGTTTCTGTTTTGAGATTGTGGTTCTGCCCTATGTGCCATCTTTGGCTCGAAAGGATAATAGATAGAATATATCTACCTAAATATACAGAAAGCCAAGATAATGTCCTTTGACCATATAAAAGGCTAACCCAAAATCATCACCAACAGTGAAGAACTTGAAACTGTAACAAACTATGAACATCTGAGATCTGTAGTAACTAACAATGGAGACTGCCATAAAGAGATCTGTAGTAACTAACAATGGAGACTGCCATAAAGAGATCTGTAGTAACTAACAATGGAGACTGCCATAAAGAGATCTGTAGTAACTAACAATGGAGACTGCCATAAAGAGATCTGTAGTAACTAACAATGGAGACTGCCATAAAGAGATCTGTAGTAACTAACAATGGAGACTGCCATAAAAAGATCAAATGAAAATTAGCAAAACACAACAATTAAACTCCATGAAGAACAGTGGCACCATACCAGCAAGGCAGTCAAATTAAAATTATTGAGGGCATAAATCATCCCAGGAGCAACACATGGTTTTGAATCATGGACAATCTCTCAAATTGATGGAAGAAAATTTATTTATTAAAAAAATAAGATTCTATAGAAACATCATTAAGACACTTTAGATAATGAAAAAGAGCAACAAAGAAATATTAAGAGACTTAAAACATTCAAAGAATTGGCTTATAAAACATCATTCTAAAAATAAAATTAAAATACTCTGATCACATCTAAAGATACAGTGGACTGGAAAGAACAATAATAAAAGCATGGTTTCTGGATGATACATCAGGGGCAGACAAAGAAGAAGTTGATTTGAAGGTATGAACAAGAACTTGAACATGAAAACAAAAGAAGTGAGATTTTTTTTTTTTTTTTCATTTACCAGTTTTTACCTCTGATGAAGTCCCTAGAGACTAGGAACTGAATTTTGTGTGTTAATTCATTTTACCTTGGCAGCCATGTGCACAGGGGTACCTCACTGTAGATAACTCCGACTTTGGAGGTACTAATATTTTTCCGTCGATGAGTAATTGACGTTTTCAAGCCGGGCCTCTCTGCTGAGACCAGGGGTGGTTGCCACAGAGAGAAATCATAAATAAAAATCCCAACTGGTGCAGAATTTGAACCACAACCTCTCTGTCTTGAGCCAGCGTCTTGCCTCGAGACCAACTAGTCCCCCAAAATGTGATCTGAGACATGTCGATTCTTTCATCCAGGATGCCGTGAGTGCAAGGTTCTGGAAAGGACACACGACCTGAGGGTGACACTTCATTGATATAGATTACACTAGTGTTGAGTTAATTAACATGGGACATTACTCTTCTTTCTCAGACTAAAATAAAAATGGAGACCCAGAGCCCATCACAAGATGGAAATATAAAGCAGGAAGCAGATTATGAAGTGAGTTATTTTGTTTTGATATTAAAAGTTTATTAACTTCTGCCACTGCTTTCAATTACATCTTTCTCCATGTGGCCTTCACATCTATTTCCTGTGGTTACATCTCTCCGAGTTGGCTAAATGTGAATCTTTTTTCTTTGTACCCATTTCTCTCTCTCTCTCTCACTCTCTGCGATCAAGTCTCAATCAGAGTAGGATTCCATACTCTCTTATGAAGTCAGCTGTCAGTTTAAGTGATTCGATTGCCCCATATAGTTTATCTTCCAGGGAGGTGGGTGTGGTCCTTCTCAGGTCTGTGTACTTGGGGCAATCCTGTAGAACATGTTTTGTTGGTACCCATTTAAACTTTTATTTAAGCTTTGCTCTGCCTCTTTTATTTTCAACACCCGATCGCTCTTTATTATGAGCATTCCTGGAGAGACTGCATTCAATATAGAGGTATATCGCTTCTCAGTCATGTAGGAAGTTATACACCAAAATTGTGGAAAAAAGAAAAATAGAGGATATACTGACGCTCTATTCACCTTAAAACAGCCAGCAGAAAAGATGACAGAACACAATCAAAATGTGTACATAGCTTTCATTGACCAAGAAAAGCATTTGACTGAGTAAACAGAGAACAACTGTGAGAGATACTAACAACATACAGAGTAAGCCAACATCTAACCAGCCTAATTAAAAGTCTCCACTTCAACAGCATCTGCATAGTTAGAACAGCAGCAGGCTACACAGACCACTTTGAAGTTAGATCAAGTATAAGACAGGGGTGCATATTATCCCCCCTACTGTTATTACATACATGGACTATATATGCAAGTTAGCCAACCCATCAACGACTGAGGAGATCATTGAGCTTCTATTTGCAGATGATCAAGCACTAATATACATAGAAAAATAGAAGACCTGCTAGAACACTTAAATAGACTCAACAGCACAGGCACAAAATACAACATGAAAATCAACATAAGGATACAGAAGTCATGAATATTGCAAAAGAGAAACAGCACATTAATATAACTGTAGATGGCAGACAACTAAAACAAATAGAGAAATTTAAATACCTAGGAAGTCCAGTGACAAACAACAATTAACAAACAGCAGAAACAGACTCAAGATGCAATAAATCTTGTCAAATCATTGGTTAGCTATCATCACTATTACCCAACAAGGAAATAACTTTAGAGCAAAACGTGAACTCTACAATGCAATCTTCATCCCAATGTTGTGCTGCTAATGTCAGTCCTGTACCCTAGATGCAAGAACAAGAAGAAAAATAATCTCTACTGAGATTAAATCTGTTAGACAAAACAGGAAACAGCTTCAGAAATAAGATCAGAAATGAAGAACTGAGAAAAAAGCTAGGAATAACCTTGCCATAGAATGTATAGAGAAACAACAGATACAATGGTTTTGCCACGTGACAAGGCAGAATGATCAAAACACAACACAATGAGCCCTCAACAAGTGTTGCTAGAACACCAGACCCAAGGGCCAACCACAAAAAAGATGGATTGATGGAATATTAGAAACACTGGGAAACATAACTGCAACAGAGGCGAACAGAAGAGACTGCAAATTAAATATCTCCTCTCGATGCTGAAAGGCAAATGCAGAAGGAAAGAAGACGAAGAAGAAAGATTCCTGCTCTATATTTATGTACTGTAGAACTCCTATTCTTTGATTATCATAATGTAAATCTTCTCATACTGTAACATAGAACCCCTTTACTAATACAGAACCTTACTCTTCTATCTCAGGCCAACATTAATATGGAAACCCAAAGTCTATCACAAGATGGAAATATAAAGCAGGAAGCAGGTTTTGGAGTGAGTTTTCCTTTTTATATCACCCGCTTTAAAACCTATGCCACGATATGAACAATTGGAGAACAGTTGCACCTTTGTATAGAGAATTGTAATTTATGTTTCTGCTCATAGCAACAGTTGCACCTTTGTATAGAGAATTGTAATTTATGTTTCTGCTTATAGCAACAGTTGCACCTTTGTATAGAGAATTGTAATTTATGTTTCTGCTCGTAGCAACAGTTGCACCTTTGTATAAAGAATTGTAATTTATGTTCCTGCTCATAGCAACAGTTGTACTTTGTATAGAGAATTGTAATTTATGTTTCTGCTCATAGCAACAGTTGCACCTTTGTATAGAGAATTGTAATTTATGTTTCTGCTCATAGCAACAGTTGTACCTTTGTATAGAGAATTGTAATTTATGTTTCTGCTCATAGCAACAGTTGTACCTTTGTATAGAGAATTGTAATTTATGTTTCTGCTCATAGCAACAGTTGTACCTTTGTATAGAGAATTGTAATTTATGTTTCTGCTCATAGCAACAGTTGCACCTTTGTATAGAGAATTGTAATTTATGTTTCTGCTCAAAGCAACAGTTGCACCTTTGCATAGAGAATTGTAATTTATGTTTCTGCTCGTAGCAACAGTTGCACCTTTGTATAGAGAATTGTAATTTATGTTTCTGCTCAAAGCAACAGTTGCACCTTTGCATAGAGAATTGTAATTTATGTTTCTGCTCATAGCAACAGTTGTACCTTTGTATAGAGAATTGTAATTTATGTTTCTGCTCATAGCAACAGTTGTACCTTTGTATAGAGAATTGTAATTTATGTTTCTGCTCATAGCAACAGTTGTACCTTTGTATAGAGAATTGTAATTTATGTTTCTGCTCATAGCAACAGTTGCACCTTTGTATAGAGAATTGTAATTTATGTTTCTGCTCAAAGCAACAGTTGCACCTTTGTATAGAGAATTGTAATTTATGTTTCTGCTCGTAGCAACAGTTGCACCTTTGTATAGAGAATTGTAATTTATGTTTCTGCTCGTAGCAACAGTTGCACCTTTGTATAGAGAATTGTAATTTATGTTTCTGCTCATAGCAACAGTTGCATCTTTGTATAGAGAATTGTAATTTATGTTTCTGCTCATAGCAACAGTTGTACCTTTGTATAGAGAATTGTAATTTATGTTTCTGCTCATAGCAACAGTTGCACCTTTGTATAGAGAATTGTAATTTATGTTTCTGCTCATAGCAACAGTTGCACCTTGTATAGAGAATTGTAATTTATGTTTCTGCTCGTAGCAACAGTTCCACCTTTGTATAGAGAATTGTAATTTATGTTCCTGCTCATAGCAACAGTTGTACCTTTGTATAGAGAATTGTAATTTATGTTCCTGCGCTTAGCAACAGATAGCATATTTAAAGTTTCCATAAATGTTTCCCTTGGATACACATAACATGTTGCCAGACTTTCATCAATGAAATCCTGCAAAGAATAAAATGATGGAAACAAAAGGACAAAACTACTAACTTAGCTATGGGTAAGTACCAGACAAATACAAGTCTAGAAACTAACAGAGTATTATACAACAAGGCTTTTTTATTGAATTCCTTGTGGAGAGAAAAAATTGAAAGTCTAAATATACATGAAGAAGATAGGTGGAAGCAGAGATGAAGATGGGAAAGAAATAGAGTGAACTTAGGAGAATGGCACCAAACAGAACAGCTTGGAAAGTGTATGTTGAAGATCTCTGCTCCACAGGGAGTTGAAAGGTAGAAGAAGCCTAACACTTTATACATTATTTTCCATAAACATTGTATTGCAATTTATGCAACCATAACAAATAATAAAATCGTTAGAAGACTAAGTGAAAATAAATAACAATCCAGCTTACTGAATGAACTGGACTACAAAGGACAAGAGGTCGGGTTCGATCCTGAACTTTTGGGTTCTGGATTCACACAGCCTTAAATGAGTACCGGATCTTTTTCTGGGAAAGTAAACAGCACGGGCGTAATCACGACTACATTACTAAAAAAAAATTATATGCAGAGGGTCTATAAAAATTATGATCACTAACACCATATTCCCTATACGCCACTTGGTGTGACAGGGTTTTTCTTTTTTTTTTCACTACCATGATGGTCTCACTATTAGTGTAAACAAAGATTTGAGCATACAATGCAACAAGTTAACAGTGACAAACATGTCTGAATCGTTGAGCCATTGAACAAGAGGACATAGTAACTGACAGAGGCAATGAAATGTGACAACAGAACAAAAATGACATCAACATACAACAGAACAAAAATGACATCAACATACAACAGAACAAAATGACATCAACATATTATGCATGTGAGCTATGAGCATAGTATATGCAATGATCATAACTTATATGGAAAGATAGAAACTAAAATTGGAAAGCCAACGAAAGAAACTCTTCTATCAGTTGCCTATAAAGTATTCTGTTAGATCATCATAAAGAATATTACAAATGAGTTAGATTCTGTTATGCTGAAAGAACATGAAGGATTTAGACAAATGAAAAAGCTTGATCATATTTTTACCATAAGAATTATATTTGAGGATTATATAGAAAAACTGAGACTATTTGTACTGAAATTTACTGAAGTGAAAAGATATCTGACAGCAAATATAGAAACTCATTGTGAACATACCGAGGCTATAATGAAATACCACAACAAATTTCATTAACAACATCAAAGATCTGTATACAGCTCTCATGTGCAGTTTGTAAGAAGGAAGTACTGAGTGAAGTAAGGTTGTGTCTTATCTCCCTGTTATTTAGAATTGCCATCAACTTCATAAAGTTGAAATGCTAAACAGGTAACAAGGGCATTGAATGGACACTTGCTTCTCAATTAGAGGTCCTTGAATTTGTATACAACATAGTTCAAATCAATAGCTGATAGAACATGATGCAATAAAAATATTAATGACCTTTTATCAACTGCTAGCAAAATAGTTGATGAGATCAACCAAGGCAAAGTATGAAAAATCAAATTCGTCGAGAAGAAAAAAAATGCCTGAGAGAAAGGGCAATAAAAGAAATAGATTGCTTAATATGTCGTGGAATTTGCATAGATCAAGAAGGAGATTCAAGGAAAGAAATAGGAATAGCAAAGGCAGCAAAGACTTGGAGGATAATCTTGAGTTTCTCCCTTTATACCATCTTCAGCTCAAAAAACAATAGATTGATAGATTAAAGCACATTAGAATATAACACAAACTTCCAGAAAATGATCTTATTCTTTTCAACCACCATATGTTTCATAACATTTACATTTTTTGTCATTTCTGATACTTGTTGAGAGTTCCTGAGAACTTCCAAACACCTTGTCACAGGTGTGCATTGCTGTTAGGGCTAGGGTTAAATCACAATCTTTCAGTGAAGAACATAGCACCTTCTTACAGCTAAGAACATTACGAGTCAAAGCTCAATCAAAAGATGAAATGATTGAACATCACACAAGACACAACAGCCAATAATGAACCTGCACATTTTGGACTGGTTCATCATCATCATTGAGTGCTATCTCCACAACGAAGGTTGGCTACCATGGAGCGCCATTCTGCTCTGTCTCTTCCTTTGATGGTGCAGGTTGTCATAGGCTGGTTTGTCCATCTTTTGACGTAACTCGTCCATGTTAGTTTTGGTCTGCTTCTGCCTCTTTTACCTTGCATTTTCCTCTCCATGATTACTTTTAGTAGGCTGTTGTGTCTTTTAACATGGCCCAGAATTGTCTTGTTTTGAATTGTGTTTAGTAGTTCTCATTTCATTTTTAGTTGTTTTAAGACTTCATCATTTGTTTTCTTTTTCCATCCAATTCTACCTATTCTTCTATATATCCACATTTCAAAGGCTTCAATTCTCTGTTCTGTTTTCTTGTATAATGTCCATGTTTCTGCACCATATAACTTGGACTGGTTAACATAACATATTAGATTGTTTTGAACTAGATAACAATTAAATAAGTTGTCACAGAACTTAGAAATCATAAACATCCTAAATGACTCCACACAGTAGTTGACCAACATAAACGATTTCAAATTTATTGGTTACAAGATAGCAAGAAGAAAATCCCCCACTAATGCATTAAATAATATTTCCATCTTTCCAGATTAAAATAAAACTTGAAACAAGAGTTCCATTTCTTCGAGAATATTTGAAGAAAAAACTGTTCAGTGAAGTAAGTCTGTTCATAATTTAACCATTGAAGCACTCTTTCTTTCAGTAACTGAATCAAAGCTGCAGATCATTCTATCTTATCTATCTATTGACCTTTCGAGCCGTAGCCGGCCCATAGGGCGTAGACCAAGATACTCCCTCTTTTATTTGAATTTTTGTTCTAGCAGTTTTCAATAATGAGCAGGTCAATAAAGTTACGAAAATCTTACATTCACATATACCAAAAAGGTCACGTCTTGTTTACAGCATTAACTCTTATTTACGATACCTAACTGTGGCAGATTTCGTTACATTCCGTAGTACAAAATACTACTACTTAATTGTAACATTAGGAGCACTAAAAATAGCATTCTCTTTGAACTTTTTACACACAAATGTCTGTTTACTATTTACACACAGAGGAAACTCAGATTTTCTGTCACAGTTTGATTGATGACCTGTAATTGACCTCTTGGAACAGACATAGTACAGGGTCTACTCAGATGGACACCGTAAATTTGTCAGTATGTTCAGCTACTTCAAAGCATTGTTCGCTGAGTTCCTGACCCTAAAAGAGTTGTTTGATGTCACTGACGACCTTGAAAATTTCCTGGTCAAAGTGGAGAAAAATGATCAATTTGTTGAAATTTTGAAAAAAATTTTTCATGTTATACGATTATACCTCACAATATGGAGAAGAGAAAAAAAGAAAAAAAATCAATAGAAACAAATTAAACACTCAGATGTCACAGAAAACAGTAATTAGGAAGGTACATGAAGGGGGATTAATGTTTGAACACCGCAAACTATCAACATTTGAAGAATTTGTGTTTTGACGCGATAATTTTTACGACGGTACCGCAATCTAGGTTAAAAATAAGGGAGCAGCAATGGAGCATTCAGTACATGTCAGTGTAAAAGGAATAAAAAGGTTACTGTGAATTACAGACATGGACAGCCCTTGAAAGACACAAGTATAATATCACATCATTGAAAAATAGAATAATAATTGGGCAGAACAGAAAAGTTAGGGCTAGAGGGAAAAATGAAACAGAAAAAGAAAAAAAGACATATTTTGTAAAAGATACGGTTTGAACATCAAAGAAGTGGTTTAGACATCTGACGAGAATGAAAGCCAACCAAACCAGCATTGTATTTTTAAAGAATTTTGTTTCAAAATAAAATAAAAACAATGATAAAGGAAATCAAGAGTGGCTTACTAATTTCATTTGGAATTATAATTAGGATGGAAGATCTTGGAAACCAAGTGACACAAACAGTTAGCTCAGAGATGATGGATAAGCTCTAATGTGCCTGCTTTAAATATGTCACAGTCTATGCCACTGTACACTGGACAATATGACTACAAAACATGTTCTACAGGATTGCCCTCAGTACACAGACCTGAGAAGAGCAATGTGGTCCATACCCACCTCCCGGATGAGAAACTATATGGGGCAATCGAATCACTTAAACAGACAGCTGACTTCATGAGAGAGTCTGGAATCCTACTATGATTGAGTCTTGATCGCAGAGAGAGAGAGAGATAGAAATATATCATGGTTGTAGTGAGTGTATCGGCAAGGAAGATAATTTTAAAATATATTTATCTTACAGTATTTTTGTTTGTTACTGAGATCTGCCAGGGGGATTTATAAAACTGGAGAATAAAAATTGTTTGTCTTGTGCAGTTGCTATGATGAGTTTGAGTTTTTTTCCACACCTGTTATAGACAAAAGCAGCTTTCCAAAAAATGAGGAAGATACTGTGCAATCCATTTTTGACAATAGAAACAAGAAAAAGAGTTCTTAAATGTTATCTAGGGCCATTCTTAACATATGGATGTGAATTATGACCAATAGGACAACAGACAAGAAAATCACTGGAGTCTGTAGAAATATGGTTTTACAGAAGAATGTTGAGAATACTATGGACAGCTAAGAAGAGTAATGAAAATGTTCTGAAAGAGGTCAAAGCAAAAGACAGCTAATTTCCAATATTAGGAAGAAACAATCATCATTTTTTTTCTTTTTAATGTAATGAGAAGAGAACAGCTGGAATATATTGTAACGGCTGGAAAAATTGAGAGACGCAGATATAGAGGGAAGCAAGAGAAAAGATACCAGACAGCTAAAGAGAATGGCTTGGCAGAAGGTCAACAACAGAATGATAAATAACTGTTGAGATAAAAAGTTGTGGAGAGACATAATCACCTATGCCAGCAGGCCCGGTACTCGATGATGATGATAGAAAAAAGAATACTTTCACCCCACTGAGTTTTGAACCCACGTTCGAAAAGGCGCCTCCCAGCAGCAACAGGAAGTTGTCAGTGACTCATAGCTGATGGTTTGCACTAGGATCAGTGAACCAGAACCATGCAGACCTTGCTCCACCTCTCTGTGGTGCCTCTAGTAACAGACTAGCCTGTCTAGTCTAGCCAAGTGAGTAGGGATCAAATAGGAATGAAACCTGGCACTCAAAAATGTCGTGCTGAGGTTGAATGTGTTGGGCCGAATAGGTGCAAATATCACAGTTGTGCTGCAAACTTCAACACAATGCAGACACGTCCACTTAACGTCCATTGAAGAGCGGATGATGAAAAGGTGCATTCCTTTAGTCATTAGACAAATGCAAGCACGTGAGCAAACCCGCGTTCTCCTGTTTTAGAGCCCTGACAAGTTATTGATCTTTAAATAAGATAATAAGTTCTTAAAAATATTGATTTTTTTCATTTGTTCAAGATGTCACTTCTGTCTTTGTCTGTCACCACCAAATGCCACCAAAGTTAAATAAATTAAAGTGTGCTGCAGAAAAAATTTAATGATTTTAATATTGGTCCTCCGCAATAGTTTCATTAAAATCACAAACTGGTATATCATTCAATTAAATTTCACATACAAAATGCTTAACACAGATAGCGCTTGATACTGCAATAATGATATCAAATTGTATCTTTTTTAAGGTGTTGAGTGTATAATTACATTACATTTTTTGGAACATTTATCTTCTCAGGCTAGTGATGATAAGTACCCCAGTCAAGATTCCAGTTGTCAAGTTCTTGATCTGAAGAGTATTTCAAGACAAGAACCAGGAAAGGAAGAACATGTTCCATTGTTTCAGTCTGTTACAGGTGATCCTGGAGTTCAGATCAAAGACCATATAAGAGAACACGTACAGAGGTTAAGTCTTATGAATGTGATGTGTGTGGTGCAGCTTTTGCTCAGAGGAGAACTCTAAGAGATCACAAAAAACACATACAGAGGTAAACCATACAAATGTGATATGTGTGGTGCTGGTTTTACTCAGAAAGTTAATCTGAAAAGTCACCAAAGGACACATACAGGGGAGAAAACCTTATAAATGTGATGTGTGTGGTGCATGTTTTGCTAATCAGGGTTACATAAAAGGGCACAGAAGAACACATACTGGTGGAGAAGCCTTACATATGTGATGTATGTGGTACTGGTTTTGCTCATAGTGGAAGTCTTAAAGTGCACAAAAGAATACACACAGGAGAGAAACCTTACAAATGTGATTTATGTGGTGCAGATTTTGCTATGAGTGAAACTCTAAATATACATAAGAGAACACATACAGGAGAGAAACCTTACAAATGTGATTTGTGGTGCATATTTTGCCGGAGAGAAGGAATCTAAAAGATCACAAGAGAACACATGCAGGAGAAAAAGCCTTACAAATGTGATGAGTGTGGTGCAGTTTTTTCTAGCAGTGGAAATCTGACAATACATAAAAGAAAACATACGGGAGAGAAACCTTACATATGTGATTTGTGTGATGCAGCTTTTATTAGTAGTGGAAGTCTAACGTACATAAAAGGACACATACGGGAGAGAAACCTTACAAATGTGATTTGTGTGATACAGTTTTTACAAGTAATGGAAGTCTAAAATTACACATGAGAAAACACACAGGAGAGAAGCCTTTCAAATGTGATGAGTGTGGTGTAGATTTACTTTGAGCCACAATCTAAAATTACATATGAGAACACATACAGGAGAAAAACCTTACAAGTGTGATATGTGTGGTGCAGCCTTTGCCCATTGTGGAAGTCTAAAAGATCACAAAAGAAGACATACAGGAGAGAAGCCTTACAAATGTGACGAATGTGGGCAGGTTTTCTTGGTAGTGGAGAATTAATAAAACACAGAAGAATACACACAGGAGAGAAGCCTTACAAATGTGATGAGTGTGGTGCAGATTTTACATGGAGTCATAGTCTTAAATTACATAAGAGAATACATACAGGAGAGAAACCTTACAAATGTGATATGTGTGGTGCAGATTTTTGCTCATTTCGGAAGTCTAAAAGATCACAAAAGAAGACATACAGGAGAGAAGCCTTACAAATGTGATGTGTGTGGTGCTAGTTTTCTGGGCAGTGGAGACTTAATAAAA